>CAJQZJ010000315.1:2033219-2105580 GCA_907164525.1 Lophiomys imhausi | reverse complement strand
TGGCCTGTAGTAGGTTTTCCAGATTCCACTGAAAGGCCACACACCTAAGAGTATACAAACAACATAAATTGATGTATTCTTTTTGTTTGTTTCTAAACAAATTTCAGTAAGTATGAGAAAAGATAGATTTGAGAAAAGTTGGGAAGGAAGATGAATTTAATAGCCATGCATTGTAAGAAATTCTCAATGTTAAGAACTGATTAAGCACACATGATTTAAGCATGCAATTCCTCCTGAAAAGTATATTTTATTACAAATATATTCCATCTGAATAAATCACTTACATTTGACATTATTTGAAAATAAAGAAACTCTGCCGAGCTATCACTGTTTGAGTAGTTTCTTTTATTTTAGATATATATAATTAAAATAATAAACCAATAAAAGACAGTTTAGAAATAAATTTTATAGTGCTTCCAGTATTGAACCAGTAGCTAATAAGTTGTTTTCACTTAAAATTCATCATGTCTGTCAAGGACAGTCATAAAATTTAGTTTATGAAGTTAATTAAAAGAAAACTACTTGAATGAGTAATCATTAAGAAGGGTACCATAGATTTAAGTTTCTAAATCTTTATTCTTCTGAATTACAGCCAGCAATATCACAAGACTTATTCTTAATACCTACATATTATAGATTATACCTGGCATGTCTCCTAAGTAAAGCCAGTGAGCAGACATAACTAAAGTAAAATTCCTTCAAGTGAGTAAATGTATAATCTTATCCACTAATTATATATGTAGCCATCAAAAAATCTTAGTTTTCTAGTTAGTGGATCTAAATACAAATCCAATTATCTATATCACGGGCCTGCTAGAAGCAGCTTTTGATCTGAAAGTCATTGGGTTCAGACTTCATTCTTTGATTTAATCTTTCATCTTTTCTTCTGAGAATTCATTTTCAAAATATTCTCCCTAAGCTCCAGTTTTATTTCTGTTATAGAACATTGCATACTTTTCCTTAAACATTTGTGAAAGTAAGATTTTCTTCTTCTTTCTCAAGGAATTATGCATACTTCCTTTTTTGAAACATAGCTGTAGTATTAATACCCACTAGAAAAATCTGCTTAACCATTTTGTTTACCTTGAATATTGAGTCACTAATTTTTTTCTAGTAAAAACAAGGATTTGTTTCTCTTTTCCCCACTTACTTTAATTCCTCACTTACTAGTTTGGTAAAATAATAGTAAACTATTACAATAGTTTCTGAAATTTTATCTTTTTAACTTATTAAAGGAGTCTAAAAATTCTCAAAATTTTTAAAGATTGAGTTTGGGCACTGCTATAAGCTAAAAAACTATTATTTTAATGTTCTTTTTTGCTTTTTAATTAACATCTTGTCACTATTCATTGAAAACATAACTTTTGAACATGTGCCTAGTACAGTAAACTTGGTCAAAATCCATGAAAGTCGTAAGCTAAGAATATATTGAGGTTATTTTGTTAAGTGGTGTTTGTTCTGACTTCATTCTGTTGCTATAACAAAAACCAGCATAAGAGCGGAAAGGATTGTTTCTACTTACAGGTTACAGTTCATCAGAGAGAGAACTCAGGGCAGGGTTTTAATCAGGAACCCAAAGCAGAAACCATGGAGGAATCATGCCCGATCTTTACTTTCTGGTTTGTTAGCAAGCTTATGATTAGCTAACTTTTTATACATCTCAAGATCACTTGCCTAACCACCCACAATGAGTTAAGCTTTCCTAAATCAACTAACAATCAGGAAAATCTACCAAAGGCATGCCCTTGGGCCAGCCAGGCCCCATAAATCAATCAACTGAGACATCGTTTTCAAGAGACTGTAAGTTGTGTCAAATTCACAGTTAAAGCTAACTATGAGAGTCACATTGTTCAACTTCTTTTGAAGGGTTCATGCCTATATTTGTAGGTTTGTGGCAAGGGCCCTCTCCTGGTTGGATATGAGGCCTGATCCACCTGGAGGAATTCATATCTAGTACTGTAAATGTGGTCAAACCGTGATGAGAAAAGTGATCAGGCCCAGGGGAGAGCCTATTAGTTGTTTTCCAAATTCTTATGTTGTCAAACTGCCGTGTGTGTGTGTGTGTGTGTGTGTGTGTGTGTGTGTGCTCCAAATCAGTCTGAGAAACCTCTTATTATATGAGTGATGGTTAATACAAAAACCCATTTCTGTACACATTGCTGAGGAAAAGCAATTTTGAGAATTTAACTGGAGATGAGACATCTGTGTGAACCCTTCTGCACAAGGCTTTGGGAACATTGCAGAAGTGAGGATTAAAACCAACAGTAAGAGCCAGAAGATGAGGGGTATTGTAAAATGTTATTCTCTGGATTAGATATGGTTGTTGTACATGGGAACTCACAGCAACTGTGGTATACAAGACTTGTACAAACCAAGCTAGGTAATAATTCGAACATGGAGAGTTTTCCCAAGATCTTACCTTATTTAAGGAGCTATGAAATTGATTGGTGCTGGGTTAGAGAAAGTAACTTTTTTTTTTAACAAGTGTGACCATGGGTAGGTTCTTCACATACTAGTGAATTATCTCAGATTCATAGCCAAATGGACTACGCTTATTGGGTTCATTGGATTAGAGGGGGAAAGCACATGAAGTTTGGAGACATGTGTTGCTGGAGGTATAGTGTTAAGCATTCTAAATGTTAATTAATTGATCCTGCTTGCTGTCTGTTACTTATTGACTCTGAATGGTTAAATTAAATGCTGAGGCCTGAGACTGGGCAAAGACAGAGAAAGGTGGGACTTTCTGATATTAGAACAGGAAGCCTGTGCTTTAGACAGAGGATTAATTCCTTCCAGCTGGGAGCAGGAAGAAGGACACACACCATGGGCTAGAAAAAAGAACCTCATTCCACATGGCCAGAAATATCATCATAGCATGAAGAATGGCCGTCCAAGGGGATGTATGTATATATGGTGTCATATTTGGGTAACAGAGTTAAGAACTAGCTTAGGTGGGCCAAGATTGTTCAATTCAGGCCAAGGCTTGTTAAAATCCACGTTGTGTCTGTGTGTATTCATTTATAATGGCAGGCTAAGGTTTAACCATTGCCCAACCAATTAAGTATAACCTAAATACTGGTTAAATCATTCAGTTAGCCATTTTTTTTCATGTATGAGAGGGTTAAAGAAAGTGGGAGTAGATAAATAAATGGATACATGTGTTTTTTTCTCACAAATAAACAAAAGTACTTATATTTGGATCACACATTTGCATATTTATTTCATCGCAAATTTCTGTTATAAATATCACTGACATAGAATCCAGTATGTAGAGAGGTGATATGGGAATTTTAGGACTACTTTTGAATTTGACAGAGGTTTTATTGACTCTTCCTGAGTTTATTTCAGGAACTCAGTTTTCAGAGTCCTCAACAAGCAAAGGCAATTCAGACCAGTGGCCCTCAAGATTTTGTTTTGTCATCAAAGGAGAGATTTAGAGAGAATATTTTATTGACTCGTATATGGGTGAAAGAGATATGAAAAGGAGAGGAGGGAGAAGCAGGAGAAAGGAGGAGGAAGAAGAGAGAGAAACAAAGAGAGACAGAAATCAAAACAGACAGGGATAGAGAGAGCTCTTGTAGAGCAGGAGGGGGTCAATCAAGAAATTGAATGCCACTGAGTTGCTAATCTAGGCTCTTTTAAAAGGATTTATGGCAAAAATTATCATAAAGCATGGAGAGGATGATGATCAAGTCTGACCAGTTGGTCCAAACTTAAGATATCCAGGCCTCTCCTTTGAATGTTTTTATAGTTTTTGTATAGTTTCCAGGAGAGGATAAGAGATAATAGTGATCCAGAGTTCTAGTAAGTTTACTCTCAGAATGGTTGCTTTGGGGTTCTAGTCCTACCTGACTAGTTTCTACCTCTAGTTCTTGTCATGCATATACACAGAAATATATGCAAACAACTGTATTATATGTATATACATATTATACAGTTGTTTGCATATAGTATGTATACATATTATACATATCTGGTTTTATTATAAAGATAATGTCAGGAGAATTAAATGAAGAATTAAATGGAATGAATTACTAGCATTTGAAACAATCTTCTCATATTTCTAGTCCTACAAAAAGTAGTGTAGGATCGAACCAAGGGCTTCAAGCACATGAGGCAAACACACTTGACTTTCAACCAAGGTTCAGCCACAGCTAAATTCTCTATGTAATCCTAGCAGTAATCACTTTAATTAAATTGCCAAGTATGTGCATATGTATACTTTGATTTATTTTACTTTTTAAATTTTACTTTTGATACTATGAAATGATTATATCATCTCCCCTTTCCTTTTCCTTCATCTAAACCCTCCCTTACAGCCTTCTTTGCTCTCCTTAAAATTCATGGCCTCTATTTTATTAAAAGTTATTGCACTCATATATAATCTAATGTGACCTGTTCCCTCTGTATAATGTTATTTTCATATGTAAGTTTCAGAACTGCTCATGGGAAGGGATAAATACGTGCAGACATTTTCTTTGTTAATGTTGTTTCCCTTGCTTTTCCATTTAAAACTGCTCTGTGAGCCTGACTCATATCCTGCCTGAACATTAAACACTGTTCCCATGGATATTTCCTGCTAGGATTTCTGCTTCACTCTTCTTTCGTTGTTGCCTGGTGATCCAAACATAAATATGCTGAGTTTTTCTGGTATTTGTCTCATCTTTTCTCACATATTTTATCAATAGTCAGTCAAGCACTCTTAACTCCACTTTGTAATGCCATTTGGATTTCCTTATTAATCTTTATCAGCACTTGTCTCTTTCTCAGCTTAAGTCTTATTAATCTTGAACTTCTTAGCTTCTTCCATCCATCTTTATGCCCTTTTTACCAGCCTCAGATACATTTTTTAAAAGTATAAATAAACATATTACATTTTAAAAAATTCTTCTAATAGATTTTTGTTGTACTGAAGACACAATCTAAGCTCCTTAATATGCCCTACAATATCCTACAGAATGTGGCTACTGATCATTATCCTCTATATTTTCCTGCCCTCCTCCTAATTCACAATTATACTCAAACACTCCCAGTCCTCTAATCCAGTAACCACCACCCAGCTTTCTTCTCTACACCATTCCTTCTCTCCATCTGCATCTTATTCCTCATGCAGTTCTCAACATAAATAGTAGTTTTCCTGGAGAGGAGTAGGTTAATTTCCTTTATTATTGAGGGTTAAAATATTTGACACTTCTTTTTTTGTGGTTATAGTTTTTTTTTTTATTCAAGTTACATCTCAACGGCAATCCCCTCCCTACTCCCCCCTCCAGTCTCACCCTCCCACCCTCAACCCCCCATCCTCTTCTCTTTTTTTTTTAACTTTAAGGTATATCTTATTTCCCCCAACAGCTCCCCCTTTCAGTCCAACAAATGGCTCTTTCTCTTATAATAATAGATACAATACAAAACAACAGAGGTAATTAGGCTACAGTTATGAGGGTTATATGGCTTGGTGTACATTCCCAATGTCCAGTCCATATGTATTTGGCACCTGACTTTAACATTCCACTATCTAACCATCAACATGAGTTTAAAGATCTATATCTGACTCAACATTCATACTAACTTGCAACACAATTTTAAAAGCATCTTCTTAGAACTATAACAATCTCTTGACTCCTAAACAACTCAAAATTGATTTATGAGACTCTAGCTATCTATTCTTCAACCACTTCAGAGACCTGAGAGGGATAAATATATCTGATTTTATAGGAAGTACAGGGCCTTCAGCTTCCAAAACTAAGAAATGACATACCAGTGGCTGCCTGGACAGTTATCATTTTCTCTCCATACATTACAGTATTGATCTTCAGTCGTTTGGCCCCATTTCTCTGACAGACATTGATTGTAGAGCAGGAGCTATGAAGGACTTGCCTACCCTGTCTTGGCAGAGCCAGGCTGTTCACTTACCTGCTTCCACGTTTTGTCCTTTTTGGACAGCATTCTGTCTACAGTAGGAGCAAGGGGCTTTTCCTACCAAGAGATAGGCTTGCGAATAATTCAATCATCTCCCACTGGAGATTCTTCGATGCTCATCTTCTACTTGGAGTAGAATAAGGGGTGCTGTCAGGAGTTGATATATCTCGATATAAAAAAATCTAAAGTTAAGGAAACATCGTTGAATGCCATATTCTGCAGATCTCTTGAGGCTTTTGAAGAGGCCCTATCTATCTCTTATATTAGGATAAGCAGATGTTGCTTATTTCTGATTAGCTTAGAAATAACCAAAATAGACTGTCATAGTACCTAACACAATGACTGGCTTGCATGACTATTAGTTTGCATTTCTTAATTATCCTAAACAGTTTATGACAATTAGTAGCAAAAGGCCGAAACTTCACATTTCATTTTTTTTCTTTACCCCCTAATCCTTCCATCCCATTTCTCTGGGGTGGGGTGTCCCTATATAACAGTCCCTCATCTCAGTTCAGAGGTCGTATGAGGGCCAAGAGCCTCCTCATTCATTGGGGGTCTAAGAGGCAGTACCACCAGTGAAAAGTGTCTCATTGCCAGGGAGGGAGAACTAAAAAATAAACAAACAAATAAGCAGAAAAGCAGATAAAAAAGAATAAAAAATAGAAAAAATAAAAAATAAAAAGTCTATGTCCATGTTCTCTTTGGTATGTTAGTTGTAGTATCGCTATCCTCCACTATATAGCTAAAATCCTACTATAAGTGAATAGATGCCATATGCATCCTTCTGAGTCTGGGTTAGCTCACTCAGGATGAGCTTTTCTAGTTCCATCCATTTAGCTGCAAATTGCATAATTTCATTGTTCCTGAAAGCTGAATAATATTCTATTGTGTAGATGTACCACAGTTTTTTAACCCATTCTTTGGTTGAGGGACATCTGCATTGTTTCCAGTTTCTAGCTATTACAAATAAGGCTGCTATAAACATAGATGAGGAAACTTCCTTATGATTCCATGAAGAGGCATTTGGGTGTATACCCAGAAGTGGTATGGCCGGGTCCTGAGGCAAAGCTATTCCAAGTTTTCTAAGATATCGCCAGACTGACCTCCATAGTGGTTTCACAAGCCTGCACTCCCACCAGCAATGGAGTAGGGTTCCCCTTTCTCAACACCCTCACCAGCATGTGCTGTCATTTGAGGTTTTGATCTCAGCCATTCTGACAGGTGTGAGATGGAATCTCAGAGTTGTCTTGAGTTGCATTTCTCTGATGATTAAGGATGTTGAGCATTTCTTCAAGTGTCTCTCAGGCATTAGGGATTCCTCCTTTGTGAATTCTCTATTTAGCTCCGTGCCAATTTTTTGATTGGATTATTTGGTTTCTTAGCATTTAGTTTCTTCAGTTCTTTGTAGATTTTTCTGAAATGCTTATTATAACTCAAAGTGCTGCTTAATTCCTGCAATGGGAAATAGTTCCTGCTGTCTGCAAAGGCAAAGGTGGCCAGCCCTCTATTTTAGGCAACAGGTAAAATTCTCAGTAAATGTTTCAGAGCTTGAAAAAATGCAAGCTAATCTTATGGATGCAGTGTGTGTTCATTATTCTATAAAATATTCTTTGGATCAAAACATTTCCCTAAGAGTATTCCATTTTTTGTGTAAAGTTCACAAACTATATGCTCCTAAAATCTCCAATGCATAGAAAAGTCCTAAAAAAGCAGCTATCAAATATACATCAGTTATGAGAAATTTGCAGCTGAAGAAGTCATGACATCGTCCTTGCAAAAGAAAGTTGGTGATGATGCTCACAAATTTTGGACTGAGGAAAAACAAAAGAGAATCGATTAAAAGTCATCACTACTTGTGGCTGATTAGCTGCCCAACGATTAATATTAAAGTTGTACTTAGCTTTCCAATTGCTTTCTGCTTACTTTATTAATTGACAAGAAGTCTATCAATGTATAAAATAATTTGCTTAGATTAAATTCAAACAGGTCACTGAGTTCATTAAAAAATTATCATTCCCTTTGTACAATTACCAGGATAATTATCTGTTTTATTTATCATCTCATCAACTAACCTTTCAAGAAACAATTTAGTCAGATAATGATGTTGGGTGTTGTGCCCAAAGAATACTCAAAATGTATATACATTTGTTGATGACAGATAGTACTGAAACTTTTAAAATTGGGCAAGAGTTTTATTTCATCACTGAATGTGGGCTTTTTCTTTTATTGTTCTTTTTGGATGAATTTCTGTCCATATAATACTATAAGCCAGCACATAATAAGATATATATATATATATATTTATATATATATTTATATTAAAATGTGTCCTTTAAAATATAGTTACATATAAATGTTCTTATCACATGTGTTTTTTTGTCAGATAACAAGTAATTGAAACTCACAGAGTATAATCCATGTTATATATCCCATTAAAAAGGGAGAATTAACACCGTGCTTTCTAACTTTGGTTTATCTTTTTCAAAAATTAGAACGCCAAAGTACATATATATATATATACATTTATATATATACATATATACACATGTAGAAATATATGTATTTATAATAATACAGGCATTTTAAAAACTAGAAAAATTATATATACATATAAATATACATAAAAAACTAAATATGTATATATACATATATATTAATGGGAAATAGTTTATTGCACCTAAATAGGAAACTATTTTTTAATTATAAAATATTTAGTTTCTCTATTGTGATTTGGTTATATTTAAATATTATTTAATAATATTATTATTTTATATCTGTAGTATAATGTAACACAAAGATGGTGAAATAGCTCAGTGAGTAAGATTTGTGAACATGATCTGTCCTCTTTCTCTTTAATTAGCTGAAAATTTGCTCCAACTTTTCAATTTTCTTTGTCCATACAGATTTAACTTGATAATAAACTTTCATCACATGAAAATCACAGTCATTTTTCCCAAGATAATCTGTTCAATTTTCCTCTTCAAAATGATTGATAACTATTCAGAATGAGAAAATTCAGACAAAGCCCTATTCTCAGAGTCACTAATCCATGAAAAGAACAGTTTTCTCTCTGAAATAAAAAAATGGATTTAAACTTAGTAATATATTATATAATGTACATACATATACAATACTTTGTAAGTATATTTTTACATACATAATGTTGTGATAGTTGTAGGATTTTTAAAACATGTATAAGATCCCCAAGTATAAAGCAAGTCTGGAATACATTTACTTGAAGTAAAAATTATAAGAAAATCAGCATGTACTATGGACCATGTGGACATAGAAATTAAAAATTTAGGTATGATATCAAACTGATCATATCCTTTTGGAGCATACGGCATTCTATGTTAAATATTGTGTGTGTGTGTGTTTGTTTATTTGTGTGTGTGTGTGTATGTGCATGTGTGTGTTTCTTATTATCTCTGAGATAAGGTTAAGTATATTTCACAACTGAATAATCAAAAACAGTTTGAACAGTTTGTTTGAATTATTAAGACAACACTCTTGGGTGGTTGTAATTTTTTTCTAGTTCTTTAAATGCCTGTATTATCAGAAAAGATAATCAATTTTCTTTCAAATAAGAGAAAATAATTTTATTAAGTGGTTTTCAACATGTTATTTTAGTAACCATGACTAAAAGTTATCAAATTATAATGTGTTCAGACAAAGTGTCCTGGATAGTTTACGCTATTTCCAACCATCATGTGTTTCCATGTGTATCATGTGACATACAATACCCATTTTTTTTTTTGCCATCTGCAGTACTGCTCTTAGCAACAAAAATAGCATGTGACAATGTTTATGTGAGTCTGCTGCTGGACCACAGTTGTGCATGGGAGGATTTGAGCAGAGTGAAGCAAAAATATTGATGCAGAAAACCGTGCAGTAATAGTACAAATAGGAAAGGCAAGAAAAGAAAGAAACAACTATAACAACAAAAACTGTGGACAGGTGGACAGTATTTCAAGTGAGAAATAATAGGGCCAAAATCCAGAAAATTCCTCGAGGTTATTAGAATATTTAATTAATTTGTCTTCAGTTAGTATGGAATATTCTTTCTAATCCTTTCCTTCCTTTAACTTAATTTATATTAAGTAAACAAAGCAAAATCTCATTGTCCTGCTGCTTGAGAAAAAAGAGGTGGTTTCATGGTCACAAATATTTTCCACTGTTTTCATCACAATTGAGAACAAGACTGAGGTGTCTATGAACAATTATCATGGTTGTGTTTAAAAAGTTTTTTCCTGGGCCTGGAAAGATTGCTCAGTTGTTAGAGCACTAGCTGCTCTTCAAAAGGACCTAGGTTTAAATCCCACCACCTACATGGCAGTTCGAAACTGTTGTAATGGCAGGGCGTAGTGGCACATGCCTTTAATCCCAGCATTCAGGAGACAGAGGCAGGTGGATATATGTGAGTTCTAGGCCAACCTGGTCTACAGAGTGAGTTACAGGATAACCAGGGCTGCACAGAGAAACCCTGTCTCGAAAAACATGAAAAGAAAAAAAAAAACGTTTTTGTTGTTGTTATTATTTTTTTAATGGTTATTGTTGTTTCTTTGTGGTAGAGTGCTTGTATGGTTCTTAAAACAGTTTAATCAGGTTATAATTGTAGGATGTCATATTGGGTAATACCATTCATGCTCAAGTAAAAACCATAAAGGTTTTACTATTCATTTACTTTAGGCAATTAAGAAGACTATGTAACTCTGTAATCATAAACAAAGTCAAATAATTTAATTATTAAGATCTTCTGGCTATATATATTATAAACTAAAAAAATATATAGAGTAGCCACGTAAGGGCCAATATTAAATATCTCGTAGAAAACGAGTATATTTCTGGGTACCTTAATCTGTTCCTGTATGTTTCAAATGTTTTACTGCAGTTAATAAACTATTGCAATGACAACTTTTGAAGAGAAATTTACTGAAGAGAAAATATTCTCAAAGGGTAAAGCATCTCCCTTTTATAATCATATTTTTTTACTACTTTAAATGAAATCCTTGTATTTGACACTTGCTGATGGTTCAATTAAGATGGCAAACAACTAGGAAACTCTTGAGGAAGTTACATACTGGTAAAGCCATTACTCTTATGGGCCAGTCTCAATAGCAATGGCAAAGCTTTCTTCTTGAATCCCAGAATGAATGTTTATGAACAACTGAGCAGTTTGGGGAAAGATTAGCAACTATGGTTTCCTCCACCTAGATATTTTCATTCTGAGACTGTTTACCTACAAAGACCTCCAACTCAGACTTGCTAACTCTGCATTATTTTTTAGTTTATGATATAGATAGACAGATAGATGATAGATAGATAGATAGATAGATAGATAGATAGATAGATAGATAGATAGACATAGCCAGAGATCCTAACAATTGAATTATTTGACTTTGTTTATAATTAAAGAGTATATAATCATCCTATTTACCTAAATTAAATGTATATTTAAAACTTTGTGGTTTTGCAATGAGCATGAATGATATTATCCTATATATCACCCTATAATTATAATCTGTATAAACTCTGTACTGTATCTAATAAACACACAGAGGTTCCACATAGCTGTTGTACAAGTTAGCGAATCTCACCTGATCTTGGCTTCACAGTACGTGTGTCTGTGTGTCTGGTCTCTTGTTCATTCTGTCACTGACTGACCTTAGCCAGTTTTCCAGGACCAGGAACATGGTAAGCTCAAATCCTCTATTTTGCCCCACAAATGCTTATTATCTTCTTGGTCTTGGGTATTATTCTTAGTAGAAACATACAAGGTGGCATAGACATAGTTATTCATATAATTCAGGCTCTATGAAGTTACTATGATCTGATCTCCTTTTTTATAATAGTACAAACATGATGAGGATGTGAAACTGCAATTTAATCAACAAAGATATATATTAATAACTATAAACTATCATATTAGGCCAGCAGCGCAGCCAGTGGTGGACTGTGGGAAGCCTATAGGCCTGTCTTTGGTAGAGGCCTGGGAGCCTGCTCCACCTTAGCTGGAGACTTAAAATCCAGGGCATTTTTCTCAGTAATTAAATACACAAAGACCTTTTAATATTCCAACGCTTAGGTGTTAGCTGACTCTCAAATAGCTAATCTAAATTAATCCGACCCACTATTCTCAATCTGTCATGTGGTTTGCTGTACCTTCAGAGCTCACTCTGGAGTACTGGTGGGAGGAGAGCTTCCTCATGTAAACCCAGGGTTCCTAAGTTCTTCCCAGAAAATTTCACCTTCCTATTCTCTTTCTGTCCAGCTAATTGGCCATTAGTGACTTTTATTATCCAATTAGAGAGTGCCTCAGAAAGGGTGATACAAGACCTTCCTCCAACAAGGATGCTCTTATTTCGTTATTGTAACTCTTATCTAGTATTACATCTGACTCTCTAATGATGCTTCAATCATTGATTACCATGATCACATCTAAATATAAAATTTCAAACAATGGAAACAGACATTTATTTATAAAGGGCAAGAGGGAAACCAGGGATGAAAGAGTTATGAAAACAGAAGCTGATTGGAAATGGGGCATGAGAAGCTAGTGTGGTATAGAATGATGGGGTAACAACCAGCTAGAAGGAAGGAAGGAAGGATTTTAAAAATTTTGTTGAACTTTGCCTTTATCTACATATAGAGAAAACTTGAATTGGAATACATGTTGTATGATGGTGGCTGACTGTAACTTACGCTTAACAATTATTCTACTTGGGTACATCTATCCCATCCCTTGGAGAATTAATTTCTAATTGCCCTTGCACATAAATGTGGCTATAAGAATGAACTCCAGTCAGGTTTGTGTGAGTTAAATTGATAGTATAAGTTTCTAGAAGGTGTGCACTTCATTGATTTTTCTCCCTCTTTTCAATGGATTCTAATATGGAAGCTGTTAAGTAATTTTATCATATGGCAAATGAGCAAAATAGAATGCAGGTCTCTAATCAGAAGCACTCGTACATCATCTTTACATGAACTAGTTCAGAAAAATAGGCATTTATTTTCTTTTTCCAATGTGTGGAGTCTCTTTTTATTCTAACTCCTTAGCCTTCACTTCTAGTGCAGGAAGAATCCAGTGGAGGAAGAATTCCAGATGAGTAAGACTCACAAGAATAATGAGGATTAAGATGCATACACACTGTGCATTATATATACACTACTATGGTTATATATAGTAATCTCTCCTAGGAAAGAGTCTTAGGATAAATATTTCTTAATGCCCTCATATTTTAATGATGTATTCAAATACATTCTAAAATGTACCTATTATGTTTCCTTCAATTGATAGCTTTTCTCATTATTCAGCAAATGTTATATGGACAAGTATTTTATTCACTAAATGTGACCATGAGTTTCCAAATGAATATAATTGCAAGTCAGCATGTTTGTATGAATGTAGACTTTGATGAGAACATGTTCATTATTAGTAAAGTTATTGTGGTATGAAGACAGAGTTTTTTTAAGTATACATTTTTCAAGTTCACCATTGTGTTAAATGCTTTGTAAACAGTAGTTTATTTAATAGTGATTCTGGTTCTAAAAGATAATTTTTATTAAATTATAAATTTAGTCACAAAAATGTCAGCTATTTTATGATAAGTAGTAGTATATTTAAGGCTCCAAGGTTAATGTAGCTACTTACTAATTTGTTGTTTATTTCACTAATATGTTAATGAGATAAACAAATTATTTCAATACATAATATTAATGTCTTGAAATAAAATATGCACCAAATTTAACTCAAATACCTAATATGCTATCCCGAAGTTTAAAGGAATGCTTTGAGGTTGTATTAGCTTATAAAAGACTATGTGTTCTATTCTTTGTGGTTGGAAGTAGAGAACAGAAGATATAACAGAATCAAGAATAGAAAATCTATGCTGAAATATAATCTGATCCCATGACAGAGTCTGGATGCCTCTTTCTGATTTTTAACATTGTTGGAGTGGCTAGTCTTTACATTACCAGAAGTAAAGGCTCCAACCTTAAAACTTCCACATATTTAAAAATACTTTCAGAATAAAATATGTCACCTCAGCCTGGCCTCACTTTTGGAACTAACATTCACTAACACAGTACTGCTCTGGTGCTATAAGCTGATAAAGTCAGAAATTCTCTTGAAGTCCTTGTTCATGGGCAGAGAGGATTCAGGGCTCTTGACACTCTGCTGCGTGCTTCTCTCAGTCAATCATTTTCATGCACCAGAGCTCTTTCCTGGCAAGTAATGAAATCCAGGGAATCATGTGAAGACCTCACTGTGCAGCCACCTCCCATTCAAACTTGATTCTCTTTTCTTCCTGAATACAAAGTGTGATAGAGTTATTTTAACATCTCCCAGTCTCTGATTTTGGTTGTCAAGAAAGTTAAATAATGTATAAAATTATAGGAGCAGCAAATTTGAGATATAGGTGATAAAAACAACAAACCCTGCTTTTCCTGAAGAACAGGTTTGGCTCATTCACATCGCAAGGTTATTGACAAAACCTGCAAATGGGATATATCATAAAAACACCTTTGAAACTGTGAAACACACTACTAAAATCTGAATGGAGAAATTTTAATTCAGCAACATGGCTACTCTGGCAAGGGTTTACGTCCAAAGACCTATGTCTGAGTGATCTGGCTGGATTACACACCTTTAATCAGTATGGCTGGAATACAGACAAGCCCTTAGTACACACCTTCAAACCCTCTGGCAGGAATACAGACAAGCCTTTCATACCACCTTTAATCCCAAACAATGAAATCTAATTGAGGGACAGACAAAGTGACAAATCAGAGAAAGATTTGACAGAATGAGTCAGAGATTGGATACGCCAAATTCTCACTAGAAGGGATAGGAAGGAAAAACTACTTAAGAGAACAGGGCATGGAGAGTTGAATTCAGTTTGGTGCAGTTCAACTGAATGCAGTTGAGTTCAGTTGAGTTTGTGCAGTTCCGTTATTTTCAGTTTGTGCCATCAGTACAGTTCAGTTCATGGAGTTCGAAGGATTTTTTTCAAAACAGAGCAATTAATAAGCCAATCTGAGTCAATCAGCTTGTAGAGGAATTTGAGCCAACCAGCCAGAGTTCAGAAAGAACTGGAAAGGGTGAGCTTATTCAAAAGTACAATGAAGGCTGAAAACATTACAGGCCTAGGTCAGCAGAAGGAAGCTGGAAGCTGCTGAAGCGTTCTAGATCTGGGCTTGCACAAGATTAGATTGTATGGAGGCTAGAAGTGTCCAGGCCTAGGCCTAGGGGTAGATAGATATATAGAAATGCTCTGGTCTCAGCCCAAGCCATGTATTCATAATACTTGGTTGGAGCTCTTATCTCATCCCCTCCATGGCAAGGTATAAGATATATGTGTGTATGTGTGTGTGTGTGTGTGTGTGTGTGTGCAAATAAATAATTTTAAAACACACAAAAGGGATTTTAATCCAGTAATTAATTTTATTAATTGATATAATCTTTCATATCTTATACAAAATAGATTGTGTGTGTGTGTGTGTGTGTGTGTGTGTGTGTGTGTGTGTGTGTGTACAGAGAGAATCTTCATTCAGTTGCCTCCAAACAAACCTGACCATACAAAATTTGGTAGACTAATTATGTACATGTCAGTGTCATGATGACAGGTTAGGTTTGCTGTAAGTGTCTAGAAATGCAACTGGTTGAAAGAAGTGCTTGATTTATCTTTGAGTTAGTTTTTGAGTCAGTTTTCCTCCCCAGTATGTCACCTTCATGATGTGTTTGAGTCATATAGAATTGCCCTTCTATACCCTAAATATGTTTTTCCTCCATAAAATAAAACAAAATTAATTATCACAGGAAAATTTTAGTCTAGGAAAATATATTAAACCCTTAATTTCTTTGACAATGATGCAATAGCTAAGAATATTATTTCCACTGACATTCATATCCCCACTTTTTTCTAAAGAGAGGATAGAAAATTCAGTTTTACATTTAGTAGAATGTATCAATTATATATTTATAAATGTAGATGAAAAGATTTGAGGAAAATCAATAGTCTCTTCTATAGTGTGGCAAATCCAATTTATCTCAGTTAAAATGTTGCTAATGGTACAAATGGACTTTAGGTGTTTGCCAATATCCTTTCTGTATATCAAAAATTGTAGGTTCATGTATAAATAATAAATAATGACTTTGAAAATTTGCTTTCAGCTTATTATGCACATTTATATCCAAATCAAAAGTTTTTTTTTTTTTAAATAGTAACTGGAGAATCAAGCAGAAGTGAGAGAAAGGCCCCTTATGTGTGTCATGTGATTGTGGTTATGAGGAAGGAAGTTGGGAATGGTATTTATTGACTTCAGTACAGAATGGGGAATGCAGAGAGTATGCTGTTCATGATGTCTTGCTACTTTCTATCTACAGAAAGCAGCATACTAAGAGACACAGTAATAAAAAGGCACACAGATGTAAATGATGACAGAGAGTATTAACAGAAGTATGTTCTATGGATGAAATATTTATGGTTACCTGACATAAATATGAAACCCCGTCTCATTTTTAGGTCATTTTCTATGTTCTTAAAACACCAACCTTAGGATTTTCTGTACATTTTTGTGTATCCTCACTTATTTTAAATGAACTTACTTTGCAGACAGTATACTTTGATAAATAGCAACTTAATTTCATGAAAAGTTTAATTCATTGTTCATTTTTATTGATAAGAAAAGCAGCATAGGGCTGGAGAGAAGACACAAGGGTAAAGAACATTGGTTGCTAGAGAACTAGGGTCCATTCCCAGTAAAAATGTATCAGCTCTAACTGTCTATGACTCCAGTTCTGAGGATCTAATGTCCTCTCCTGTTCCACAATATCTTGCATGCATGTGAGACACATTAGTTCACACAACCCTCCAACTCTCCTCCTCCCCCAGTGCCTCCATCTACTTCCTGTTTCCTTTCAGAAAAGGTCTGGCCTTCCAGGTATATCAACCAAACATGGCATGTCTAGTTGCAGAAAGACAAGGCAGGTACCTCCCCTCATATTAAGGCTAGATGAGGGAAGCCAATAAGAGGAAAAGAGCATCTCTTTGTTTATATAATTTTTAAAAGGAAATAACTCATCAGCACAGGTGACAACTTCCAGAACAGAACACCAACAGCTCATGACCTGAGATCAACAATCAATAAATGGGACCTCATGAAACTGAAAAGTTTCTGTAAGGCAAAAGACATCATTCCAACAAAATGTCAGCGAACAGAATGGGAAAAAAATCTTCACCAACACCACATCTGACAGAGGGCTAAAATCCAAAATTTACAAAGAACTCAAGAAATTAATGCCAAGAAACCAAATAATCCAATCAAAAAATGGGGAACAGAGCTAAATAGAGAATTCACAAAGGAGGAATCCCTGATGCCTGAGAGACACTTGAAGAAATGCTCAACATCCTTAATCATCAGAGAAATGCAACTCAAGACAACTCTAAGATTCCATCTCACACCTGTCAGAATGGCTAAGATCAAAAGCTCAAATGACAGCACATGCTGGCAATGGTGTGGAGAAAGGGGAACTCTCCTCCATTGCTGGTGGGAGTGAAGACTTGTGCAACCACTATGGAGGTCAGTATGGCAATATCTTAGAAAACTTGGAATAGCTCTGCCTCTGGACCCAGACATACCACTTCTGGGTATACATCCAAATGATTCCTCACCAAATCACAAGGAAGTTTTCTCATTTATGTTCATAGCAGCCTTATTTGTAATAGCTAGAAACTAGAAACAAGCCAGACGTCCCTCAACCAAAGAATGGGATAAAAAATGTTGGTACATCTACATGATGGAATACTAAGCAGCTCTCAGAAACAACAAAATCGTGCAATTTACAGCCAAATGGATGGAACTATAGAAGCTCATCCTGATTGAGCTAACCCAGACTCAGAAGGATGCACATGGCATCTATTCATTCAAAGTTGGATTTTAGCCACAGGATAACTATACTACAACCAATGCACCAAAAGGAACAGAAACATAGACTTTGTTTCAGGTCAATGAGGCACTTTGCCCTAGTGGTGCTGCCTTTTAGGCCCTCAGTGTATGAGGAGGCTCTTGACCCTCATATGACTGATGAACTGGGCCAGAGGATTGTTATGTAGGGACACTCCATTCCAGAATAGTGGGATGGAAGGGAGAGGGGATAGAGGGTGGGTAGGCGGGACTGGGAGGGGTGGAAAGATTACACTATGATGGAGATATAACCTGAAGTAATAAATATTAAAAAAAGAAAGAACGAGGTCAGAGGAAGTGGGTGAGGGGGGGTTATAGGGGGTGAATGTGACCACAACGCATTGTATAAAAATATGACATGTTCAAAAACAGTAATTAAAATGGATATTGCAACCTTGTGATAAATATATATATACATATATATATATCACCATGACTTTCTTTTTAAATTTATTTTTCATTTATTTTTAATTTATATTTATTTTTTAAATGTAATCATACTATAATTGCATTTCTTCCTTTGTTTTTCTTCCTCCCTTTTACCTCTCCTCCCCTCATTCCAGTCTCTTTCTCCTCATAGAAGGGTAGAGTTCCCATGGATATCAATCAGCCTTGGCCTATCAAGTTGCAGTAGGACTATTGAGGCTAGACAACACAGCCCAGTTAAGGCAAAGGGATCCGAAGGCAGGCAACAGGGTGAGAGATAGCACCTGCTCCTGCTGTTAGGGATCCAACATCAAGACCAAGCTGCACATCTGTTATAGCTATGCAGAGTGTCTAAGTACACACCATGCATACTCTCTGGTTGGTAGTTCAGTCTCTGTTAGCCCCTGTTGGCCTGTTAGTTGATTCTGTAGTATTCCTTGACCTCTCTGGCTCCTTCAGTCACCCCGCCTTTCCATAAGATTCCCCAAGATCCACCTACTGTTTGGCTGAGGGTCTCTGCAACTGTTTCTATCAGCTGTGGGTGAGGCCTCTCAGATGACAGTTATGTTAGCCTCCTATCTGCACGTATAGAAGAGTATCCTTAACAGTTTCAGGAGTTTCTCTCTCTCATAGCATGGGACTCAAGTTGGGGCAACCATTGGTTGGCTATTTCTCTCACTTTCTTCTCTGTCTTTATCCCTGCACATCTTATAGGCAGAGAAAATTGTGTGACAAAGCTTTTATGGCTAGGTTGGTATTGCCATCCTTCCATTGGAAGTCTTAGTTAGAGAAGGTGGTCATTACAGGTTCCATGTCCTCTATTGCGAGGAGTCTTACCTAGGCCTAACCTTATAGTTCCTGGGAACTTGAATTGTCCTCAGTTTCTAGCTCATCTCAGAGATGCCCCCACCCTCACTGACTCTAATTCTCTCTCCCATTTCTCTCTCCTGCTGTCCTCTCTATACTTGATACCACTTGCTCTCCTCCCTACCTTCTCTTACAACCCCTTCCTCCCTACCTCCACTCATGTCCCTATTTTATTTCTTCTTTTCAGTGAAATTCAAGTATCCTCCCTTAAGCCCTCTTTATAACTTAGCTTCTTTGAGTCTGTGGATTGTAGCACATTTATCCTATATTTATTGCTAATATCCATTTACAAGTAAGTGCATACCATATTTGTTTTTCTGGGTCTGGTTTACCTCATTTTTGCATATTCCGTTCATTTGTCTGCAAATTTCTTGTCGTTATTTTCAATACCTGAGTAATATTCCATTGTGTAAATGTACCACATTTTCTTTATCTATTCTTCAGTTGAGGGACATCTAGATTGTTAATAGAGTTTCTGATTGTTACAAATACAGCTGCTATGAACATAGTTGAGGAAGTTTCATTGTGGTATTATGGAACATATTTTGGTTATATGCCCAGGATTTGGATAGCTGTGTCTTGAGGTAGAACTATTCCCAATTTTCTGAGAAACCACCAAATTGATTTCCAAAGTGATTTACAAATTTGCACTCCCACTTACAATGTAGGAGTGCTCCCATTGCTCCACATCTTCACCAGCATGAGCTGTCTCTTCAGTTTTTGATCTTGGCCATTCTGATGGATGAAAGATGGAATCTCAGATTCATTTTGATTTGCATTTCCATGGTGACTAATGATGTTAAACATTTCTTTAAGTGTTTCTTGTCCATTAGTGATTCCTCTGTTGAGAATTCTCTATTTGGCCTGTATAGCTGAATTTTTAATTGGATAATTTGCTTTGTTTATCTCTAATTTCTTGAGTACTTTTATAATTTGGATATCGGCCTTTTGTCAGGTGTAGGGTTGCTGAAGATCTTTTTCAGTTATGTAGGCTGCTGTTTTGTCCTTTTGAAACTGTGCTCTGCCTTACAGTAGCTTTTCAGTTTCATGAGGTCCCATTTAGACCAACAGCTCAGGCACTAAGATCAACAACTGAATTGTTGATCTTAGTGCCTGAGCTGTTGATTTTCGGTTAAGGAAGCTGACACCCATGACAATGCATTCAAGGTTATTCCCCACTTTCTCTTCTATCAGATTTAGTGTGTCTTGTTTTATGTTGAGGTCTTTGATCGACTTTGACTTGAGTTTTGTGTAGGTTGATAGATGTGGAACTAGCTGCATTCTTCTACAAGCAGATTCCAGTTAAACAAGCGCCATTTGTTAAAGATGCTTTCTTTGTTCCATTGGATTGCTTTGGTTGATTTGTCAAAAATCAAGTGTCCATATGTGTGTAGGTTTGCTTCTGGGTCTTTGATCTGAATTCTTGATACACCTGTTCTTTTTATGCCAATACCATGCAGTTATTTTATCAGTATTGCTCTGTAGTACAGCTTGATCAGGGATGGTGATACCTCTGGAGGTTCTTTTATTGTGTAGGATTGTTTTAACTATTCTGGACTTTTTGTTTTTCTATATGAAGTTGAGAATTGTTCTTTCAAGGTACGTAAAGAATTGTGTTGTAATTTTGGTGAGAATTGCATTGAATCTGTAGATTGCTTTGGTAAGACAGCCATCTTTAATAGGTTAATCGTACCAGTCCATGAACATGGGAGATCTTTCCATTTTCTGATATATTCTCCCATTTCTTTCTACAGAGACTTGGAATTCTTGATATAATGGTCTTTCATTTGCTTGTTAGAGTTACACCAAGATATTTTGTTTTATTTGTGTCTACTGTGAGAGTGTTGTTTCCCTAATTTCTTTCTGAGCCCATTTATTGTTTTTGTAAAGGAAGGCTACTAAACTTTTTGAGTTAATTTTGTATCCAGCCACATTGCTGAAGGTGTTTATCAGCTGTAGAAGTTATCTGGTAGAAATTTGGGGAATCACTTATGTATACTATCATATCATCTGTGAATAGGGATACTTTAATGTCTTCCTTTCCAATTTGTATCCTTTGTTTTCCTTTAGTTGTCTTATTGCTCTAACTAAAACTTCAAGTAGTACATTGAGTAGATAAGGAAAGAGTAGAAAACCTTGTCTTGTCCCTGATTTTTGTGAAATTCATTTAAGTTTCTCTCCATTTTGGCTTGCTGTTTATTGCCTTTATTGTGTATATGTATGTGCCTTGTATTCCTCATGTCTCCAAGTCTTTTTTTATCCTGTGTTGGATTTTGTTAAAGAATTTTTCAGCATCTGATGAGATGATCATGTGGTGTATTTTTTCTTTCAGTTTGTTTACATGATGGATTACATTGATGGATGTTCTATGTTGAACCATCTCTCTATCCCTGGGATAAAGTTTTCTTGATTTTGGATCCAGTTTGTGAGTATTTTATTGAGTATTTTTGCATCAATGTTCATAAGGGAAATTGGTCTGGAATTCTATTTCTTTGTTGAGTCTTCGTGTAGTAGTGAAATATTCAAATTTGAGTTGTCATTTTCATGGATTTTCCTTTGCTGAGTTTAAAATGTCCTTTTCTACCTCTTTTGATTAATTTTGGGTAAAAGTCTATTTTATTAGATAGTAGTATGGCAATTCCAAATTGTTTCCTTGGTCCAGTTGCTGGGAAAATCCTTTTTCCAGCTCTTTACTCTGAAGTAATATCTATCGTTGTTGCTGAGGTTTGTTTGTTGTGTGCAGCAGAATTATGGAATGATGGGTCATATTTTTTTGGACATTCTATTGGCCTGTGTCATTTTAGTGGGAAATTGAATCAATTTATTTTGAGATATATTATGAACAATAATTGTTTGTAGAAATAATTGATAAAATTGTTTACGAATATTTATATTATCATTAATTGGTTCAGTGGTTGTTAATCTTTAAGCAGCCATTATAATTGGGTACACACAGATACCAAATGGATTTTAACAAGCTTTGGCCTAAATTGAGCAATCTTGGCCCACCTAAGAGAGCTCTTAATTCTATTTCCCAAATATGACCCCAACATTCCATTGGACTGCTATTTTCCATGATATGCCGATGTTCCTGGCCATGTGGAATGAGATACTTTTTTCTAACCCATGGTGTGTGTCCTCCTTCTTCCTGCTCCTGGCTGGAATGAATTAATCCTCTGTCTGAAGTCTGAAGTGCAGGCTTCCTTTTCTAATCTCAGGAAGTCCCTCCTTACTCTGTATTTGTCCAATATCAGGCCTCATCATTTTATTTACTCAATCAGAGACAATGTAAGTAAAAAACAGCAAGCAGGACCAATTAATTAACATTTAGAATGCTTAACACCACCCTATCAATTGTTATTTCCTGTTATTTTGATGTTGGTGGTATTGTGTGTGTATTCCTTCTTTTGATTTTGCTGTGTTTTCTTTGGTATAGTTAACCTCCTGCCATTGGAGTTTTCCTTCTAGTATCTTCTGTAGGGCTACTTTTGTGAATAAACATTGTTTAAAATTGATTTTGTCCTATCGTATATTGCTAAAATCCAGTTATAAGTGAATAGGTTCCATGTGCATCTTTCTGGGTTTTGGTTAGCTCACTCCAGATGAGCTAGTTCTATCCATTTGGCAGCAAATTGAATAATTTTCTCGCTTCTGATGGCTGAGTAGGATTCCATTGTGTAAATGTGCCACAGCTTTTTTATCCATTCATTGGTTGAGTGGCATCTGGGTTGCTTCCATTTTCTAGCTATTACAGATAGAGCTGCTATGAAAATAGTTGAGGAAATGTTCTTGTGAATTGATGAGGAATTGTTTGGATGTATACCCAGGAGTAGTATGGGTGGATCTTGAGATAGAACTATTCCAAGTTTTCTAAGATATCGCCAGACTGATTTCCATAGTGGTTATACAAAACAGGATAACTATTCTACAACCAACACACTGAAAGGAACAGAAATGTAGACTTTGTTACTTGTTACTGGGATACTTTGCCCTAGTGGAGCTGCCATATAGGTGCCCAGTGCAAGAAGAAGCTCTTAGCCTTCATATGTCTGCTGAGCTGCAAGGGGTTGATATGTAGTGCGCCCCACACTGGAGGAGTAGAACAGGTGGGAGAAGGGGGAGAGGGTGGGCCCAGGAGGGGTGGAGGGAGGGGAATGTGATGGAGATGTAAATTGAAGTAATAAATAAACAGTAAAATTTTTTTTTCATGGAATAACTTGTTTTTTCTATCAATGGTGATTTAATAATTTACTTAGTTTATTAGTCTATCCTGGCATCTGTGTTCTCTTCAGGATTGTGAGACATCTTCACAGGGTCTTCTGGCTTTTATAGTCTCTGTTTAGAAGTCGGGTGTAATTCTAATAGGTCTGCCTCTATAGGTTACTTGCTCTTTTTCCTTTGTGTCTTTTAATATTATTTCTTTGTTCTGTACATTTGGTGTTTGGATTATAATGCGGTGGAAGAATTTCCATTTTTGGTCCAATCTATGTGGTGTTATTTATTCTTTTTGTATGTTTATAAGCATCCCTTCCTTAAGATTAGAGAAATTTTTGTCTATGATTTTCTTGCAAATGTTTTCTGAGCCTTTAAGCTGGGAAATTTCTCAGTCTATTCCTATTATTCTTAGTTTTGGTCTTTTAATAGTATCCCAGATTTTGTGGATATTTTATGTCAGAAACTGTTTAGATTTAACATTTTCTTCATCAATGTATCAATTTCTTCTATTATATCTTCTGTGCCTGAGATTTTGTCTTCCATCTCTTCATTCTGTTGATGATACTTATGTTTGTGTTTTCTACTTTTCTTCCCTAGGCTTTCCATCTCCAGAATTCCCTCAGTTTGTGTTTTCTTTATTGCTTCTATTTCTATTTTTTTCTTGTCCTGAACATTTTTATTCATTTTCTTCACCTGTTTGTTTGTATTTTCCTGTATCTTTAAGAGACTTACTCATTTCATGTTTGTAGGCATCTATCATCTTCATAAGATTCGATTCAAGGTCACTTTCATGTGCTTTAGCTGTGTTAGGATATCCATGGGTTGTTGTAGCAGAATATCTGGGCTCTGGTGCTGCCACATTTCCCAGGTTCTTGTTGTTTGTGATCTTATGCTGGCTATTAGCCATTTGGCTGGATCTGTGCAGACTGGCCGCCAGGAGTGCAGGTACAGCTGTGGCCAAGAAATGGAGAGCACAGGAACTGCAACAATATTCAACTGGAATTTTTCTACTTTGTCTAAATTATTCTTTTGTTTTCTTGGATCCTTTATTTCTAGATGTTGTTTCATTTTAAATAACTTCATTTTAAATTTGTTTACTTAATTAAATTATAATTACGTTATTTCCCTCTCTTTTCGTTTCTCCAAATCTTCCCATATCACCATACTCACAATATATGGCCTCTTATTCATTGTTATTATTGTACATCTGTATATGAGCATACATGTAGATGCTATATGTTGATTCTGTTTAACATTGTTTGCATCCATATGGTTTTAAGGCTGACCATTTGGAAATCATTTCAGAGGTTCTTCCTTGGAGCATATTTATTCTCCTTCTCTCAGCAGTTTTTAATTTCCTGAAGTTATTTATCTGTGGGTAAGTCAACATGTGTATTCCCCCATCCACACTGGCATGTCAGCTAGTGTTACCACATCTTATTTAGGCAGCCAGTCTCTCAATATTTCATGTGTGTAGCTTCCCTATCATATGTTTAAAATACAATCTTGCAGCTTACCTCCTGGTCCTCTGATTTTTACATTCTTGTCACCTCCTATTTTTCACTATTCTCTGAGCCTTAGATATAGGGTTTGTTGCTGTATATGAATCAATTGTGACTGGGCATTGGAAACCATCAGTACATGATTTTGAGTACAAAGTTTCCAGAATATTAATTGTGAGGCTCAAACATTCATAAAACAGACACCTTCCTGCTTCTCCATGATATTTAAATTCTGCCAATGGGAGAGGTGAAAGGAGATACTTAAGGTCATAGAAATAGAATGAGCAAACATGTAGGCAGAAGCAGCAGATGTCTTTGATAAACACAGTATGCTCAGATTGATTCTGAATGATTTGCTGAAGGGATGTAATAGGAAAGTGATACAACAATGATGATTTGCTGTTTGCTAAGGGCACAATAAGAAGATTGTATATAAAGCAAAGAAAATAAGCATATATGGTCAGCATAATGCATCTATATGACCACTTCCCAATAAAAATATTTGAAGTATGTAAGCTTAAAATAAACTTTTGTGAAACAGAACTAGTCATGTGCTGTGAACAATTATTGGGAAAATTATACATGTCTTATGTGAACCCGAATATCAGGAGACTCTCAAAATGTGGCAGTTGGTTTTTGTCTTGACTGTATGCTATTCATCTGTTATTTTTGATGGGGTTTTGCTTGTTTTTTTTTCACTGTAATAAATCTTGCTTATGTGTAAGGCTTTGTCTTATTGTGCAAGTCCTTCCATCAAGTCACTGAACCTAGTCAACCTCAGAGACTGTTCGCACACTATCTGAAAACAAGAGTTTCTTTTTGTAAAGGGTTAAGGGCCATCTAAGATTCAGGGAAGATGTCACCCAGAAAATTTTTACCACCATATAAATAACATTGACTATGTATGTGTTTGTGAATGTGTATGTGTGAATGTGTGTGTGTGTGTGTGTGTGTGTGTGTGCATATGAGAGTGTATATGAGAGTATATGGAATATGCACGTGTGTGTGTGTGTGTGTGTGTGTGTGTTGCTGGAAATTGAATCCAAGGCTTCTTCACACCTACTTGTTGGGTGCATTAATATGGCATTATATCATCAGTGGGGGATGGGAGAAGTTTAATTCTATAAAAGCCAAAAGGAGATTTTGAAATAGTTACCTATTTTTTTAATCGTTTAATTTCTATGATGTATGCTTGTGATGTAATAAGGGTGTCTAGAGCCTAAAATTCATCTGAACTTTAATTGGGCTATAGCCTCACAGCTAAGAAAAAATTTAAAACCTTTTATAATGAAAAAGTTAATGCCAAAATATGTTTTGAATCTTCCAGAGAGAGCAGACAAAATTTATTAGACAAACTTAGTATGTCTAAAATCTTAAGAATTCATGGTGAGGTATACTGGAATCTGGATGAAAGCTGGTTTTACTCAATGAGATCTGAAGAACATGTGTATGCCTTAGAAACCTAAAGAAAAAAACAGTCCACATTGCAATGGTTGTGGTACTAGATGTAAATACAGAAAAGGTCTCATTTGGATTGTTTGGGTTATTCCTATTGTTTTTAACCAAGTAATACACTCTGTGGCGTTTGGTGTTGAACACACAAGCATGAAATACTTATGGCATAGGTAGTAGTGTGCCATATCTGCAGCTCAGGCCTAAAAATATTACCAAATAGAAAGATGAAATTCTTGAACTGGAAAAAATGACTAATAATTCCAGTGAAAATGGGTCAACATAATATATTGCAAATAGATAAAATAGTATGTAATATAAATGCATAATATGCTGTTATGGTGGGATTTAGGGAAATCTGCTTATATTGAGAAATAATTTATTAATTCAACATACAGTGACAACTACCCAATAATTGTCAGGCAAATTGAATATGATAGAATATTCTTGTAAAGTTCTTGTCCTAAAGCCACGAGGACCAGATTTTGAGTTCCAGCACTTACGTAGAAAGCTCTGAAGTACTGGTGTGCATCTGTAATCATAGCACTGAGGAGGAGACCTTGAGCTTGCTGGTAGGACTACATAGCCAAATCACTGAGTTCTGGGATCAGTGAGAGACTCCCTCTTGAGAAATAATACATACATACATACATACATACATACATACATACATACATACATATGTAAATGGGAGCCATTTAGGAAGATATGCTGTGTCTACCTCTGAAGTACATATGCGTGTGCACATACATGCAAAGACACACACACACACATACACATTACAAATATCAAGTTTGTTTTATGATCCCTGAATAACAATAATTAAAAGTAAATCCTAAAATTCAGAATCTTCATACATTGCAGAAATGTAATTTCAATACAGAAAAGAAAAATATTTTTTAAAAGTTCATGAGTCTTTTATTATTAATTGTATGACAATATTACTGATGTTTTCCAAGTTTTCTATCAAATACTTCAATTTCTAAAACATGTACTTGTTATTAGAGAAAATCTTCATAAGTCTTCGTTCACTTACATTTTGTGGTTGTTGCCATGCTGCCTCTTATTCACTGTGAAGCATTTATAGATATCAGATAGTGAAATCAAATATGATCGTGATTTGTCACGATTACTTTTATAGCCATATATATATATATATATATATATATATGATTATTTACATGTATATTAAAAACACAGTAAACACATATGCATCTATTTTTTTTTGCTTTTTTTTCCTTTATTTTTTATTTCTTCAAGTTACATCTCAATCGCAGTCCCCTCCCTATTCCCCATTAAGTCCCACCCTCCCACCCTCAACCCCCCATCCTCTTCCCTTTTTTTTCTTTTAAGTTTAAGGTATATCTTATTTCCCCCTACAGTTTCTCCTTTCAGTCCAACAAATGGCTCTTTCTCTTATAATAACAAATACAATACAGTACAACAGAGGTAATTAGGCCTCAGTTATGAGGGTTATATGGCTTAACGTACATTCCCAATGACCAGTCCATATGTATTTGTTACCTGACTTTAACATTCTACTATCTAAACATCTCCATGAGTTTAATTTCTATATCTGACTCAACATTCATACTAATTGCAACACAATTTTAAAAGTATCTTCTTAGATGTATAAAACTGTCTTGACTCCTAAACAACTCAAAATTTAATTATGAGACTTTATCTATCTGTTCTTCAATCACCTCAGAGACCTGAGAGGGATAAATATATCTGATTTTATAGGAAGTACAGGGTCTATTGCTTCCCAAACTAAGAAATGACATACCAGTGGCTGCCTGGACAGTTCCCATTTTCTCTCCATACATTCAGCATCACTCTTCAGTCGTTTGGCGCCGCTTCTCTGACAGACACTGATTATATAGCAGGGATTATGAAGGACTTACCTACCCTGTCTTGGCAGAGCTAGGCTGTCAACTTACCTGCTTCCAAGTTTTGTCCTTTTTGGACAGAATTCTGTCTACAGTTGGAGCAAGGGGCTTTTCCTACCAAGATATAGGCTTCCGACTAATTCAGTCATCTCCCACTGGAGATTCTTCAATGCTCATCTTCTACTTGGAGGAGAATAGGGGGTGCTGTCAGGAGTTGATATGTCTTGATATAAAAAAATCTACAGTTACGAAAACATCCTTGAATGCCATATTCTGCAGATCTCTTGAGGTTTTGCAGAGGCCCTATCTATCTCTTATATTAGGGTAAGCAGATGTTGCTTGTCTCTTAGCAGGTTTATTTCTGATTAGCTAAGCAAGTAACTATAATAGGCTGTCATAGTACCTAACAGAATGACCGGCTTGCATAACCATTAGTTTGCATTTATTAATTATCCTAAACAGTTCATGACAGTTAGTAGTAAAACGCCGAAACATCACATTTCATTTTTTTTCTTTACCTCCTAACCCTTCCATCCCATTTCTCTGGGGTGGGGTGTCCTTATATAACAGTCCCTCATCTCGGTTGAGAGGTCATATGAGGGCCAAGAGCCTCTTCATTCATTGGAGATCTACGAATTAGTATGATCAGTGAAAAGTGTCTCGTTGCCCGGGAGAGAGAACTACTAAGCAAACAAACCAATAAGCATACAATAGATAAAAAAGACTAAAAAATAGAAAAAAAACTAATATATAAAATATAAACAAAAATTAAAAATAAGAAGTCTATGTCCAAGTTCCCTTTGGTGTGTTAGTTGTAGTATCGTTACCTTCTACTATATAGCTAAAATCCTACTATAAGTGAATAGATGCCATATGTGTCCTTCTGAGTCTGGGTTAGTTCACTCAAAATGAGCTTTTCTAGTTCCATCCACTTGGATGCAAATTGCATAATTTCATTGTTTCTGATAGCTGAATAATATTCCATTGTGTAGATGTACCACAGTTTTTTAACCCATTCTTCGGTTGAGGGACATCTGGGTTGTTTCCAGTTTCTAGCTATTACAAATAAGGCTGCTATAAACATAGATGAGGAAACTTCCTTATGATTCCGTGAAGAGGCATTTGGGTGTGTATACCCAGAAGTGGTATGGCTGGGTCCTGAGGCAGAGCTATTCCAAGTTTTCTAAGATATTGCCAGACTTACCTCCATAGTGGTTGCACAAGCCTGCACTCCCACCAGCAATGGAGTAGGGTACCCCTTTCTCCACACCCTCGCCAGCATGTGCTGTCATTTGAGGTTTTGATCCTAGCCATTCTGACAGGTGTGAGATGGAATGTCAGAGTCGTCTTAAGTTGCATTTCTCTGATGATTAAGGATGTTGAGCATTTCTTCAAGTGTCTCTCAGCCATTAGGGATTCCTACTTTTTGAATTCTCTATTTAGCTCTGTCCCCCATTTTTTGATTGGATTATTTGGTTTCTTGGCATTTAATTTCTTGAGTTCTTTGTAGATTTTGGATATTAGCCCTCTATCAGATGTGGGGTTGGTGAAGATTTTCTCCCAGTCTGTAGGCTGCAGTTTTGTTCAAATGACAGTGTCCTTTGCCTTACAGAAGCTTTTCAGTTTCATGAGGTCCCATTTATTGATTGATGATCTCAAGTCCTGAGCTGTTGGTGTTCTGTTTAGGAAGTTGTCCCTGTGCCAATTAGTTCGAGGGTTTCTCCCACTTTATCTTCTAGTAGATTTAGTGTGACCGGCCTTATGTTAAGGTCTTTGATCCACTGGGATTTAAGTTTTGTACAAGTTGATAAGTATGGGTCTAGCTTCATTCTTTTACAAATGGACATCCAGTTGTACCAGCACCATTTGTTGAAGATGCTATCCTTCCATTGTGCCGTTTTGGCTTCTTTGTCAAAAATTAGGTGGCCATAAATGTGTGGGTCTATTTCTGGATCTTCAATTCAATTCCATTGATCTACTCGTCTGTTTCTATACCAATACCATGCTGTTTTTACAACTATTGCTCTGTAGTACAGCTTGAAATCGGGGATGGTAATACCTCCAGATGTTTTTTTATTGTACAGGATTGATTTAGCTATTCTGGGCTTTTTGTTGTTCCATATGAAATTGAGACTAGCTCTTTCCAAGTCTATAAACATTGTGTTGGTATTTTGATAGGAATTGCATTGAATCTATATATTGCTTTTGATAGGATGGCCATTTTTATTATGTTGATCCTACCTATCCATGAGCATGGGAGATCTTTCCATCTTCTAAAGGCCTCTTCCATTTCTTTCTTCAAGGGCTTGAAGTTCTTGTTGTACAGGTCCTTTACTTGCTTGGTTAGAGTTACCCCCAGGTATTTTATGTTGGTTGTGGCTATTGTGAAGGGGGTTGTTTCCCTTATGTCTTTCTCAGCCCTTTTGTTTGTTGTATAAAGAAGGGCTTCTGATTTTTTGAATTAATTTTGTATCCAGCCACTTTGCTGAAGGTGTTTATCAGCTGTAAGAGTTCTCTGGTGGAATTTTTGGGGTCGCTTATATATACTATCATATCATCTGCAAATAGGGATAATTTGACTTCTTCGTTTCCGATGTTTATCCCCTTCATGTCCTTTAGTTGTCTTATTTCTCTAGCAAGAACTTCAGGTACTATATTGAAGAGATATGGTGAAAGTGGACATCCTTGTCTTGCCCCTGAGTTTAGAGGAAATGCTTCAAGTTTATCACCATTTATTTTGATGTTGGCCACTGGCCTGCTCTATATTGCCTTTATTATTTCTGGGTACGGCCCTTGTATGCCCGTTCTCTCCAGAACTTTTAGCATGAAGGGGTGTTGAATTTTGTCAAATGCTTTTTCTGCATCTAGCGAGATTATCATGTAGTTTTTTTTTTTCATCTTGTTTATATGGTGAATGACGTTGGTAGATTTTCGTATGTTGAACCATCCCTGCATCCCTGGAATGAAGCCTACTTGACCATGATGTATGATACTTTTGATGTGTTCTTGAATTCGGTTTGCTAGTATTTTATTAAGTATTTTTGCATCTATGTTCATGAGGGAGATTGGTCTGAAGTTCTCTTTCTTTGTTGGGTCTTTGTGTGGTTTAGCAATCAGGGTGATTGTGGCCTCATAGAATGAGTTTGGCAATGTTCTTTCAGATTCTATTTGGTGAAAGAGTTTGAAAAGTACTGGTGTTAGCTCCTCTTTGAAGGTCCGGTAGAATTCCGTGCTAAAGCCATCTGGCCCTGGGCTTTTTTTGGTTGGGAGATTTTTAATGACTGTTTCAATTTCCTTAGGGGTTATAGGGCTGTTTAATCTGTTTATCTGATCTTGATTTAGCTTCCGTAGGTGGAATCTATCAAGAAAATTGTCCATTTCACTTAAGTTTTCAAATTTGGTGGCGTATAGATTTTTAAAGTAGGATCCAAATATTCTCTGGATTTCCTCAATGTCTTTGTTATTTCACCCTTTTCATTTATGATTTTGTTGATTTGTGTTTTCTCCCTCTGTCTTTTAGTTAATTTGCCTAAGGGTCTGTCTATTTTGTTGATTTTCTCGAAGAACCAACTCTTGGTTTCATTGATTCTTTATATAGTTCTTTTTGTTTCTAAGTTGTTGATTTCAGCCCTAAGTTTGATGATCTCCTGCCCTCTGCTCCTCTTGGGAGTGTTTGCTTCTTTTTTTTCCAATTCACCCAGTTTAGCTGTTAATTCGCTAATATGAACTGTCATAATTTTCTTTTTGAAGGCACTTAATGCTATAAACTTTCCTCGTAGCACAGCTTTCATTGTGTCCCATAGATTTGGGTATGTTTTGTTTTCCATTTCGTTGGATTTTAAGAAGTCTTTGATCTCCTTCTTTATTTCTTCCCTGACCCAGTGGTCCTCTAGTAAAGAGTTGTTCAATTTCCATGTGAGTGTAGACTTTCTGTTGATTCTTTTGCTATTGAAGTCCAACTTTATTCCATGGTGGTCTGATAAGATACAAGGGGTTATTTCAATTTTCTTGTATCTGTTGAGGCTATTTTTGTGTCCAACTATATGGTCGATTTTGGAGAAGGTTCCGTGAGGTGCTGAGAAGAAGGTGTATTCTTTTGTGTTTGGGTGAAACGTTCTGTAGATATCTGTTAGGTCTATTTGGTTCATGATCTCTGTTAGACTCATTATTTCTCTGTTTGGCTTCTGTCTTGATGATCTTTCCATAGTTGTGAGTGGGGTGTTGAAGTCTCCCACTATTAAAGTGTTTGGATCGATGTGTGATTTAAGTTTTAGAAGCGTTTCTTTTATAAATGTAGGTGCCTTTGTATTTGGGGCATAGATGTTCAATATTGAGATGACCTCTTGGTGTATATTTCCTTTAATGAGGATGTAATTCCCTTCTCTGTCTTTTTTTATTAACTTCAATTGGAAGCCTATTTTGTTTGATATTAGGGTGGCTACTCCAGGTTGTTTCCTGAGTCCATTTGCTTGGAAGACCTTTTCCCAGCCCTTTATGCTGAGGTAGTGATTATCTTCAATAGTGAGATGTGTTTCTTGTATACAGCAAAAAGATGGGTCTTGTTTAGGGATCCAGTCTGTAAGTCTGTGTCTTTTTATTGGCGAGTTGAGTCCATTGATGTTGATGGATATTAGTGACCAGGAGTTGTTATTTCCCATTATTTTGGTATAGCTGGCTGTCTTGTGTTTCTCTTTTGTTTAGTTGCTGTGGAGGTTTCTATTTCCTCTGTTTTCTTGGGTGTAGTTATCTTCTCTGTGTTGGAATTTTCCTTCTATGATCTTCTGTAGGCTGGGTTTGTGAGGAGATATTGTTTGAATTTGATTTTGTCATGGAATATCTTGTTTTCTCTTTCTATGTTGATAGAGAGTTTTGCTGGTTATAGTAGTCTGGCTGGGCACCTCTGTTCTCTCAGCGCTTGTAGGACATCTGTCCAGGCCCTTCTAGCTTTTAAAGTTTCTGAGGAGAAGTCAGGTGTGATTCTGATGGGTCTGCCATTGTATGTGACTTGGCTTTTTCTCTTACAGCTTTTAATATCCTTTCTTTGTTCTCTACATTTGGAGTTTCTATTATTATGTGGCGTGAGGAGTTTCTTTTCTGATCTAATCTGTTTGGTGTTCTGTAAGCCTCTTGGATTTTTACTGGCATCTCTTTCTTTAGGTTTGGGAAGTTTTCTTCTATGATTTTGTTGAAGATATTTCCTGGACCATGGAGTCGGGAGTCTTCTCTTTCCTCTATGCCTATAATTCTTAGGTTCTGGGTTTTCATTGAGTCCTTGATTTCTTGGATGTTGTGGGTGAGAGATTTTTTAGCCTTTTCATTTTCTTTGGATGTTGTACTGATTTCTTCCATCGAATCTTCCATGCCTGAGATCCTGTCTTCCATCTCTTGCATCCTATTTTTCATACTCACATCCGTAGTTCCTGTTCTCTTCTCTTGATTCTCCATTTCCTCTTTTTACTCTGACTGTGTTTTCTTTACTGTTTCCATTTCTGTTTTCATGTCTTGAATGGTAGTGTTCGTTTTGTTCATTTCCTTCTCCAGTTTGCTTGTTTTTGTCTGGAGATCTTTCATTGCTTTATCCTTTTCCTGTTCAAGCTGGGTCACCTTGGCTTAGAGCTCTTTAATGATGTTATTCATTGTTTTGACTTGTAGAATTGTGGCTTCTTTGAATTCCTTCATAGTTTTAAGTTCTTCTTGAAGGGATTTTATCACTTTCCATAATGTAGAATTGTCATCGTTTTCATGTGTTTCAGTTGTGGTGAGGTGGTTCGGGCTGGACGGAATAGCATTGCTTTCTTTTGTTGGAGACATTTCGCTCTGTTTTTTTTTTTTTTTTTTTGTCTCTGGCCTCTGGCCATGAGGAATTTTTTTTTTTTGGCTGTCTTCTGGACTTGTGTCCAAAGGGGGCACTGTGGTGTAGGAGTTGCCTTACTCCACCCCTATAAGGAGAGTCATTCAGTCCCACCTCCCAGGTGGGGACCTAATTAATTAAGGTGGCTGAGTTGTGCACAAGTAAGCTCTGAGTCCCCGCCGGAAGGGCCCTTACTAGTACAAAATTTCGATATAGGACAGTTTCAAATATCTCACAGTTTGCCCAGGGTTGGTTCCTGTAGGGGGTAAATCTGCAGTTCAGCTCCAATTGCCTTGCCACTCCCGAGGTTTGGAAGCTGGCCTGTGATATCACAGACTGGGATCTGAAAGCGCTTTGCAGTGGAGCTACTTCACTTCCAAGCGTCACAACCTTTCCCAGATAATTGGATAGTCTGTGTAAGACCTGGGAGTGCCCAGCAGGGTGGGGATTATCTCTGCATGGTTTCTGAATCTGCCAGCTGGGTATTAGGTTGGAACTTATGGGGTATTTCTCCTTTTGGGGGGATAGGTTTTCCCGATTCCCAGGTCCAGAGGCTTCCTAGTGTGTCTGAGAGTTAGAAGGGGCATCCTGCTCAGGCATCTTCTGTGGTCCCTGTGTAGCTGGGTGAGATTTAGAAGGGGTTGTGCCCTTTGTACAGCATCCTGCAACACTTGCCACCTTGTGATTGTTGACCTGAAATCAAAATACAATACGTCTGAGCCAGCCGCCGCCATCTTAGATCCCCCTCATCTATTTTTTAAATGGCGTAAAGAATCTTTATCCCTTTCTTCAAAACTAAAATAAACAGTGACAATAACTATGAGGAAAATCAGTAAATTTTCACATCTCATTATTTGAATGTAATTAGTGATATACTTTATTGAATTTCAAAAACTGCTCCATGTTATGATTTTATGTTGTTGACACTCCCATAAATGAACACTTTTACTTTGTTCCAAATGGTCTACTATTTGTTCAACTAAAAACTACTGGAGGCTTCTCGAATTTAATTTGTTATGAAATAGCTTCTGGTTTCCTCTGCTTTGCATTGTGTACTTTGTGAAAAATCCATTGTTGTTCAGTGATTGTTTATAAACACACTGGAACCATAATTCATCATTCTCACTAACCAGTAAGTGCACAAATACAAAAAGAATTGAAGAAAATGCAGGAGAGAGGCTAAATGAAAACATCACAGGAGTGTAATGTTTTTATTGTGGTTTTCCTGGCAGAAAACAATTTTAGGTAGAAAAACAGAGTATGAATATGCTTTATATCACTACAGAGTATTCCTCTGAGAATGGAAGCCATTTCTTTTGACATCTCTACATCTAAAGGGTAGTTCAGAGAAAATGGTTATTCTGTATTCTTTGTTTTCACTTTACAAAGTAACATTTAGAATAGTTGGGGCTTTGAAGAGATGGATGAGGGAACAGTCAATGAATTAGAAAGTTAGAATGAGCCTTATGCACAAGATGTGGTTTAAAAAAAGAATCATCACTTAATATATATTTATTTTTTCAGTGTCAAACAGTTTTTTAACTATCAGAGATAATAATAAGAGTGCCTTAACTTATTACATACTTTAAAATTATTATTTTCAAATTATTTGTATTTTCTTCTCACAATATTTATAGCTAGAGAAAAAAGGAATAGGTAGTTTACCATAAAGTAGTTATCCTCAGAATATTCACTTTTGGAATGCTACTTATCTGTGCAATGGTAAATTATGTATGAATTAACTATGTTATTGAAAATTTCATGTTAGAATAACAGCAGTGCATTAACCATATAAAGTACTATTTTTTCGTGGAAATCACTGGCCTTTCAGCATCCAATGTCATTAGCAATTGTTTCTCCATGTCTGCATTTACTCTTCTCCCACAATCTCTTTGCCGTGCCCTCTCCTCACTATTAGCAACTGTGATGCCATTTTACATCCATCTTGTTTCCTTAACAATCCTATACCAGCCAAAGGGGGGAAGAAAAAAGTAGAGCATGGTCGCACACGCCCATCACTCAGAAGGCAGAGGTAGGTGGATCTCTGAGAGTTCAAGGCCATCCTGGTCTATAAAGCAAGTCCAAGACAGCCAGGGATATTAGAGAAACCCTGTCTGGAAAAACCAAACCAAACCAAACAAACAAACAAAAATCCTCTACCAAGGCTCTACCAAAAGTGTGTCCTCTCTCCATACAGTTTTTAAAATAATATTGGTGAGAAAAATGTACGGTATTCAAATTTCAAGAGTACAGGAACCATATGCTCCTACATGGTTTCATTAATTATTATTATTATTATTATTATTATTATTATTATTATGTTAAATAACTTCCCACATTATCTAATATATTTATATATATATGTGTGTTTGTGTGTGTGTGTATATATATATATATACATATATATATATATATAATGAAATGGCTTAGAAAAACAATTACCATGAATAACATTTCATTGTAAAATGTTGTTAATAATACAAACATAAATAAACCAATAAACCAATAAATTTTGTAACACTTCGAAAGCCTGAACCTATGTCATTATTTTTTTATGTTTATTTATTACTTCAGGTTATATCTCCATCACAGTGTCCTCTTTCCACCCCTCCCAGTCCCGCCCTCCCACCCTCTACCCCCTATCCCTTCCATCCCACTCCTCCAGAGTGGAGTGTCCCTACATATCAGTCCCCTGCCCCAGTTCAACAGTTATATGAAGGCCAAGAGCCTCCTCATACACCAGGGGCCTACAAGGCAGCACCACTAGGGCAAAGTGTCTCATTGACAGGTAACAAAGTATGTTCATGTTTCCTTTGGTGCATTGGCTGTAGTATGGTTATCCTGTGCTATATGGCTAAAATCTGATTATAAGTGTATAGATGCCATGTGCATCCTTCTGAGTCTGGGTTAGCTCACTCAGGATGAGCTTCTTTAGTTCCATCCATTTGGCTGCAAATTTCTGTTCTATTAAAAATACATTCTTTTCTCACATAATATATTTTTTCACCTCCCTCTACTCTTCCAAATTCTTCCCCACAGCTCTGCCCATTCACACATACTCCATTTCTTTCTCTAATTAGAAAATAACAGACTTCTAACAACAATAATATAATAAAAATAATAGAAAGAAAATAAAATATACAATAAAGCAAAACCTATTACAATGAAGCTGGACAAAACAATGCAACAAAATAAAGGGAACCCACGCTAAGGCACAAAAATCACAAACCACTTTTTCTCATTCTCACGATTTGCATAAAAACACTAAACTGGAAGCCATAATATACATGCAGTGGACCTGGTACCACTGTGAATGTTGCTTTAGTCTCCGTGAGTTTGTATGAGCTTTGCTCATGTGTATTCAGAGGGCCCTATTTTCTTAGTGTCCACCAACCCCTCTGGCTCTTTGGCTCTTACACTTTTTCTGCCTCCTCTTCCACAGTGTTTCCTGAACTTTGGGGAATTTGACAAAGACATCCCATTTAGAGAGAAAGTGTTCCTCTATCTCTGTGTTTCCTCTCTTTCTCTCAAAAGTCTGGTTGTGAGTCTCTGTAATGTTCCCAAATCTGCTAGAGGAGGAAGTTTCTCTGATGCTGGCTGAACAAGGCACTGATCTATGAGTATAGCAGAATATCATTAGGAGTCATTTTATCACTATGCTTGCTCTGTTGCTGTTGTTGTTGTCTCTGAGTTAACTAATCTCTTGTTCTTGGTCACCCAAACAATATTCGGTGTCCAGTATGGTTATATCACATGTACTAGGCCTTAAATCAGATCTGTTATTAGTTGGTCATTCTAACAAGCTTTGTGCCACCATTGCACTGACTTTCAGTCAGGACATCACTATAGATCAAAAGGATGTTTCTATTTCTCTTTCTCTCTCTTTCTTAGTTTTCCAAGACAGGGTTTCTCTGTTTAATAGTGACCTGGCTGCTCTGGACTCACTTTTTATACCAGGCTGTTCTCGAAGTCAAAGAGATTCACCTGGCTCGGCCTCCTGAGTGCTGAGAGGGCATGCACTACCATGCTCTGCACTATGTTTCTCTTTTGAGAGCATTCAGAGTAACTTCCTGATCTAGGACACAGGGGTGAAGGCTGTACGTAGGTACTGGCTACATTTCTCCATGTTCAATGAGTTACATGGATGTTATCTTTAGCAATGGAGCCTTGCTGACACGTTATGGAAAGCAACCTATTGTCTTGGCCACACCCTGTTTTGTTTGAGGATTTCCATGTCCAACAACTCAACTAGATGTAACTCAATACTGGTTCAGGAAGCATCATTTGGTGACAAGTGTTGTCCAGTTGAAAAATCTGTCTCTCTCATTATGCAGTGATTTTGTTTAGATCACCTTCATATATGCGTATATTTTAAGAGGTTTCTGATGGATTATGTTTCCCTACTACCTCTCAACTTGCCCTTAATTTTAACATATCTCTCTGTATTAACATGTACCCTAGATGGAGGTGTGATGGTGATTATAAAGTTGCAGTTGTGGGTGTACTGGTGGTGGTGGAGGCGGGGATATGGTGTGGTTGGTGAGTATCCATGTCTGTGAGGTGAGATCAGGCTGTGTTTTCTGCTAACATTTTGCTAGATACAGCTTGAACAAACACACAGTGGTGGCTTTTTTCCCCCATAGTCTGCAGGCAGGACAATCTGGATACACACCCCAAAGACCAGGCAGGGCTCATGCTAGAAAAAACATGGCAGTTCCCAAAAATGCTGACATGGTTGGAGAAAACTTTCTCTGGTGATGAAACCACAACAGCTTTGAGGCAGCTATTTGGTGAACCAGGTTTCCTTTATTACAGTTTATGTCATGAAGATCTTAACTCTCCCATGGTTTCTTAAAACTTACTGATTTCCTGACTCCCTGACATAGGTCAGGGTCCTTTTTGAACCGTGAGAAATGAGGAGGAGAATTTGAGATGCTGGCAATGCTATATTTACATGGAGAATGATCCCAGACACTGATACTTGCCTGAACTCAGTTGTGACCACCTGTGGGTTGTTCCTACATGTCGTGAGAAAGGTAGCTCTTTTGAATGTGTGTCCATATGTTCCAGAGAGGTAGGGAGAAGCAAAGAGAGAGCTTGTTTCCACTCCTACCAATCTCTGAGCTGGTACCTGGGGCCCCAACTTTGAGATTTCTATGGCTTGGATTTGGTCAGGTCTCCTCTCCCCATTCCCAGCAATATACCTCTTGAGCCACACCCACAATTTCCTCCCACAATTCCCTCTTCCAACCATTTGATCCTCCAGTTTCAGACCTCTATGCCCACCATGACATTTATGCATAATTACCTATTTTATTTCCTTTTTCTAATGAGATGTATCTGTTTCCTCTAGTCCTTTATTCTATACTTGCCCACTGTGGTTCTATGAATTGTAGCCTGGTTATCATTGATTTACCAGCTAATATCCACATGTAGGTGAATGCATACCATATGTGTGCTACTGCCAATGACATACTCTACAGTAATATGATGGTGGCATAAACTACTTTCTCATGTAAAAATTAGATAATTAAAATGCATGACAAAAAGAAAAATCAAGTCACTAACACAAATATACACCAGAATTAAAAGCCATTTGATTTTGTGTGAATCATCAATGACCCTTCAGGAAAATCATAGACCATACTTGATAAAATTTGGGGAAATATACAGTATGAAGTCATTATCTTCATCTATAGAAACAGAAGGATGATTTATTGTGCAGTAACTTGTTCCTGTTTTAAAATGACACATCTTAATTGTGTTTCTATTAATCTCTTGTTAAATATCTCAGGTTCTCTTTTTATCTCCTTCTAACAGCACTTTTTTTTTTTTTTTACTTTGACCAATGATCTTTATTTCTTTCTGTACAGGGTAGAGAATTTCTTTAATATTAAAAGATCTTTCTAACTTCATTTTGTTCTCACTTTCATCTACTGCAGAAGATCATATTAAATTGTGCTGATCTCTTCCATATTATACTTAAATATTCATCAATACATTCGTTACACAATTGTTACCATAAAATATGTGTAGGTTAGGCATCCTTGTATACGTGTTGCTTTTACTGGTGATAGAGTCAGGTGCTTTTTGCCATCACTGTGGCCAAATACATGACAAGAGAAAACTTAAAGGAAAACGGACTTATTTTGGTTCACAGTTTAAGAAGGAGCCCTCCACCATGATGAACGTATATCTGCAAGTGATGATACTCTGTAGCAGCTCTTTATTACATGCACTAATCAGTGAGCAAAGACTTGTAAAACCTACTACTCTGTAGATCAACAGTGGGAAGTTTGCACAGCCTCCCAATGCAAATCACATCACAGTTTCACCACAGTGAGGCTAGTGCCTCCACACCAATTGTAAGATAGGAAGTATTCAACAACATTTGATTTTCATTAAATGTGCTTTAGAATTAAATATGCTTTAGAATGTGTAGAGGAACACTGGATGCTGTGGTGTGTTGCAGCCTCTTGATTGACTCATACACATGCTAACTATTAAATTTTCATAAAATCTGAAGGTCATATGAACTTACACTGGCTGATTGAAGTTGGACAATGCAGTCATGTATAAGCCATGACCATGAGTAAATACCATGGGTCAATTTTCTATGCCAGAACTTGCCACTAGACTTTTAAGAGCATGCTATTGGATACAGAGGCCTCTAATCTCATCAAGGAGAGAGAAGTTCAAAGGGCTTGGATAATATCACTAGAGAAGGCAGCACCTGACTTTAGGCATTAAGTAATATGGAGACTATGAAGTTTCAACGATGGAAGCTTTTCTCAGACACTTACCTGAAGTTGTGTATGAGAAATTCAAGTTTGGTAGCACATACAGTGTGTGGCAGATGAGACGAAAGAGGATGTGCCTTTTCCTGACTTCCTCATTGAAATAATGTTTCAGGAGGACAAGAACTTCTGGTTTGTTCAGTCCTACATCCAGCACATAGAGCAACATTTTGCAAGTGAGTAAACAAAAGTAAAAATGAGGCATCAGGAAAGACCTTTAATAAGAGAGCTACTTGTTTACATTTTCCCTTTAGTTATTTCAGAGACACATGGAAGATAGTTAGACAAGTGATACATACTCAAGATTACTGGGGACTTATAAGAGCAGCAGAAGATACACAAAGCCCTGCCAACAAGGTGCTACTATGACAAAAAGGATAAGAGAAAACTAATTTAAACAGAGGTAGATTAGTTGAAACCTTCTGCTAAAGAATAGGAAAGGACCTACCTTAATTAGGATTTCACAAAGTGACTTGAATATAGGATTAGCTTGTCTTATTTGTATTTCATAGAACATAAAAGATTATTTCTTAGATTCCTTATTGGGAGATTTTTACAATGAGGCACACTAGGATTCATAAGAATTGGCTGTCAATTCCATAATGATTAGGCATGAGGAAAAAAGATGAAAATGATTCTTGTTCCACTTGAAGATTTATGCTATTAAATTAGATATTGTGTGGGAAGCATTTAGCCCCATGTTTGACCCACCTTCAAATTTCAGTAAAGGGAAAGTATTATTGCTATCTTGGAAAGGGAAATTACAAGTCTGCAGTCAGATGTCATAAGTGCTTTACTGTAAGCAGAGTATACAAGCAGAATGAAACAAAGATGACACACAAGTAGTAAGCCTGCAGCTTACTGGTTTTCAAAATTTTAAAGAACTCATTTCTCGCTATTCAACATTTTGAAGGACTTATTTCATAGTAATGTTTACATTTGGGTTTTTCTTTCCTACATTTTTTATTTGATATTCAGTAATGAATATGTTACACTTTATAGTTTTAGCATCTGTATACTTAGTGAAGTGAGTGATTCAATGTGCTTGACTGAGCAAGTAGATATGCTTCGTATCAGTGCTGCTGAATAGAGTAGCTAATCCCCAGTATCTAATAGCCAGCTCTTGAGCACATGAAACATTTACTGCTTCCCTTTTGCCAATTATATCCACGTGGGGATAAACCATAATTTATTTGCTCCTAAATTCTTGTCCACAGTGAGCAACACACATTAAAAAATGGTTGTGTTGTAATGTTGAAAGTATCTTATAAAGCTAAAGCAATTCAATAACTAGTGTTTTCAAATTTATGGTTTGTTACTGTTTTTTTACCATGTAATGAAAACTAATATATATATATATATATATATATATATATATAAACATGAACATTGTGATTATGCTGAGTTCCATTTTATTTTCAAGTCTTCAGATTTGTAAATAACCCAGAGTTAGCACAACAGTTCAGTTTTCGTCTTTTGTCTCATTTCCTTTGTTGAGCTACATTTTCTTAGTCTACCTCCTATTTTTTTCTATGGAATGGCCTGGTACTTCAGTCTGTTCCTTAGTAAGATGCTGCACCACACTTCATGAACCTTAGAGAAATACTGCCACCTGCTGAACAAATCATTTATGCAAGTGTTTAACTTGGACTGCCTTTATTTCAGGAAAGAAAAACACCCACGTGACCAAAGTTGATAAAAATTATTTCCATCTAATAAAAAGAAGGAATAAAATCACATTTCAGGAATGCAACAAATTCTAATAATAAAAGTCCAAGAACCTACAGATGAATTAATCCTACTTTGTAATAATTGCCTATAAAATGTTTCATTTTTCATACTGATTATTTGTGAAGATTCTTATAAAAACTACATTAATGAAATTAAGAAAATGTTTTTAAATTAGTGTTTTGTTGGTCTTCATCATCCTTCCCCCCCGGATATTAATGATGTTGAAAAGATAACCACAGTTATTAGTAGAAATTCAACCAGATGACAATGTTCTTTCTTTCATTTTTTTTTTATTTTCACTTCTTCCTTATATGAATATACACTCTTTTCTCCTACAATATATCCTGATTATAGTTTCCCTTCCCTCTTCTCCTTCCTGTTCTCCTCTACATCTTCTTCACACTGGATCCATTCCTTTTTTGTCTCTCATAAGAAAACAACAGGATTCCAAGAGAAAGCAAATAAACTTTGATAAACAACCTAACAAAATAAAAAGGACCCCAAGAGATGACGTAAGTATCAGGCACTCACTTGTTCTCACACTCAGGAGTCCCATAAAAATAGTAAGCTGAAAGCTATATTGTATATCCAGAGGACCTAGTACAGACCCATGTAGGCCCTGTGCTTGCTGCTTCAGTCTTCTTTTTTTTTTAATGTCAACATTTTTTTTATTTCAAGTTACATCTCCATCACAATCCCCTCCGTACTCCCCCACTCCAGTCCCACCCTCCCAACCTCTTCCCCCTCAACCCACCCATCCCCTTCCCCCTTTTTTTAAGTTTAAGGTATATCTTCCCCCCAACAGCTCCCCCTTCAGTCCAACAAATGGCTCTTTCTCTTATAACAATAAATACAATAAAGAACAACAGAAGTAATTAGGCCACAATTATGAGAGTTATATGGCTTAGCATACATTCCCAATGTCCAGTCCATATGTATTTGGCACCTGACTTTAACATTCTGCTATCTAACCATCTCCATGAGTTTAAAGTTCTATATCCAACTCAGCTTTCATTCTAACTTGCATCAAAATTTTAAAAACATCTTCTTAGATCCAGAGCACCCTCTTAATTTCTAAACAACTCAAAATTTAGCTATGAGACTCTAGCTCATATACTTCTTGCTTAGTTGATTAAGAAGGACTTGTTCTGCTAGTGTCCCCTCAGGCACTTACATTAGTTCTGTCTCTTCTTCCACATGGTTCCTGTGGAGCTCTGAAGAAAGATATTTCTTGCAAATCTTCCATTTACACCAGACACACTCTCTTTGCACAAAATCTAACAGTGCATCTCCTAGATGCCTCTTTCTAATTCTGCTGACTCTGCCATTTGATTTGCCTTTTGTTCCTCTGCTCACAGTTGTCAGAACATTTCTTTGTTTTCAACTGTCAGAAAGATATCATGACAGACTTGTTTTTTTTTTTTTTCCTAGGTACTCACTGGAAGAATGGAAGGTTTTATAATGAAATTTTAACCATTTCCAGAAAGTAAGAATTCTTGTTTTGTTTTCAGTCTTAACATACATCTCCTCCCTTGTTGGAAGCTTTCTGTATTGTCTGTCTAATTTTCAACTCTGCCTTATTTTCTTTTTGGCCCCCTCACTGAATTCACAGTTCCAATGTCTTTCTTCAACTCTCGTTTATGTTGTGTCTATTTTCTCATGAAATTTCTGAGGTGTTATTGTAGGTAGAAACCTGTACAATAACACCCAAGTCTAGCACATATAATGCACTCACCAAATATGCAATAAACCAATAAATGGATGAACTAAACTCTTTAACTAACCTATAAGTTACATTATTATAAAGTATAGGGGAAAAACTAATTTAGAGGCATTTCCGTTAAAAATATTTTTAAACCAGCCATGTATGAGTGCTCCCCTTGCTCCACATCCTTGCCAGAATGAATTGTCACTTCCTTTGTTGATCTTAGCCATTCAGAAGGATGTAACAGAAATTTCAACATAGTTTTGATTAGCATTTCTCTGAGGGCTCGGGATGTTTTATATTTCGGTTTCTCGACCATTTGAGTTTCCTCTATTGAGAATTTTCTGTGTAAGTATGTACTCCATTTTAAATTGGATTATTTGTTTTCTTACTGTGTATTTTCTTGAGTTCTTTATATATTTTTCATTACCCTTCTACCAGAAGTGTAGTTGGTAAAAGTCTTTTTCCATTGGGTAGACTGCCAATACGTCCAAATATCAGGGTTTTTTTTTTGCCATGCAGAAGCTTCTCAGTGATAAGAGGTCCTATTTATTAATTGCTGGTCTTAGTACCTGCAGCTACCCAGTTTGACCAGCACCATTTTGAAGATAGTGTCTTTTTTTCCAGTGTGTATTTACGGATTTTGTAAAAAAATAAAATTTATTTAATTAAATTACATTGGGTGCCATAAGTAGAAAAAATTAATTAAATTATTTTCAACATTTAGATTACATTTAATTGGTTCTGCAGTTGAGCACACAGACACCACATGGATTTTAACAACACTTGGCTGATTGAGCAATCTTAGCCTATCTAAGCTAGTTTATAATTCTATTTATGACCCCATATATACATATGTCCCTTTGGACTGCTGTTCCCCACACTATGCCGATGTTCCAGGCCACGTGGAATGACATTCTTTTCTTTAACCCATGGCATGTTCCACCTTCCTGCTCCAGCTGCTTGTCTTGGAGTCTTGGAGCCTGGAACATTAGCATAGCATGGAGAATAGCAGTCCTAAGGGATGTATGTATGTATGTATATATAGATATAGATATATGGTCATATTTGGGTAATAAAATTATGAGCTAGCTTATATGGGCTAAGATTGCTCAGTGCAGGCCCAGTCTTGTTAAAATACATATGGTGTCTGTGTGCTAATTTATAATGGTGGGTTAAGGATTAACACCTGCAGAACCAATTAAATATAATCAAAATATTGTAAATAATTTAATTAATTCTACAGGCTTTTTTTAAAATCAAAGCTCAGGTGTCTATAAGATGTTACAGTTTGGGTTACATCAAATTGAATTGTTAAAGAGGCTGAAGGGATTCCATGGTAAAACCTAAACAACCCAGTCTATTGCCAAGAATATAGGTTGCTTTCCACAAACTGACAAGGCCCCCTTGCTGAAGAAAACGCCTACATAACTCACTGAAAATGGAGATGTGGTTCTGGTGCCTACATCTTCCCTTCACTCCTATAGTCCAGCATTTTTGTTTCAGGAAGATATTCTGAATGCTGTCAAAAGAAAAACTCAAACACTAAGCCAAGTCACAAACCTTTATACAGTGCTGTACAACCTGTAAGGTATGTTAGGGCAATGGAGTCACAAAGTTTGTAGGAGTAACCAACCAATAGGTGATCTGACTTAAATTATGGAACCCATGCCTGATACTGCCTGAGTGTCCCAGAATCTGAGACTAGATTACCTAGGGACCTAGGACAAAATCAAATAATACTGGTTTAAAAAAATAAAAACAATGCAGTGATAAAAAGACTCCTAGTGATATTCTGCTATAGATCTCATAGATCAGTGCCATGTTCAATCATCATCAGTGATTCTTCCATCGCCAGCAGATTGGAACGAATATAAAGACCCATAGTAAGTCTTTATGCAGAATGTTGGAGACCTTTGGGTACTTAACTCCAAATGGGATGTATCCATCAAATCCCTACCTTCAGGGCTCAGGGAACCCTGTAGAAAAGAAGGTGAAAAGAATGTAAGAGCCATGAGGGATGGAGGAGAAAATAAAAGTTTCTACATCAACATAAAGCTCATACGAACTCACAGAGACTGAAGCAGAATGCACCAGGTGCTCTACATTTATATTATGCTTTCCAAATTAGTGGGGAGTCCTGATCATACGAATAAGTGTGTCTCTGACTCTTGTGTCCTCCCTTGAGCTTGTTTCCTTCTGTTGGTCTATCTTGTATGACTTCAATGAGATAGTTTTCATTATATATTATATTATTATGTTATTTTTAAAATGAATGAATTAATGAAAACTTAGTCATTAGGGTCAATGTTAACAATGGAAAGATATGAAGTCATTTATATCTTCTGGGAGAGTTTTCTCCAATGGGATGACACTGGGTATTTCCCCCACTCCAGATAGATCTCATGTTCAGGAATAGTTAGCCACAAAACAGTGGACTCCCTTTTTTTGTGTGTGTTTATATTTCATTAGAGTGTGATGTGTCTGTTCTGTATTTTTTGTTGTTGTTTTCTTTTTTTCGGTGATGTTATATTTTATTTTGTCGGTTTTGCTTCTTTTGTTGTTGTATTGGGATTTTGGTTTGTTCACTGAGAAAGAACTTAATGTTGGGAGGGTAGAAAGAGGATACAAGCAAACGATTGGGGGGAAGAATATGATCAAAATATATTTAAATTTTAAAATTGTTTTTAATGATAAAAACATATAAAAATAGTCTTCAAAACAATCAGTGTCCTTAAAAGTTTTGTGGAATAAATGATTCCTCACCATATCACAAAGAAGTTTCCTCATCTATGTTCATAGCAGCCTTATTTGTAATAGCTCCAAACTGGAAACAACCAAACATTCCTCAACTGAGGAATGGATTAAACAAACAAACAAAGAAAAAAAAATGTGGTACATCTACACAATGGAATACTACTCAGCAATCAGAAACAACGAAATTATGCAATTTGCAACCAAATGGATGGAACTAGAGAAGCACATCCTGAGTGAGCTAACCCAGACTCAAAAGGATGCACATGGCATCTATTCACTTATAATTGGATTTTAACCATATATTACAGGATAACTATACTATAGCCAATGCACCAAAGGGAACAGGAACATATACTTTCTTACCTATCAATGAGACACTTTGCCCTAGTTGTGCTGCCTTGTAGGCCCCCAGTGTATGAGGAGGCTCTTGGCTCTCATATGACTGTTGAACTGGGGCGGGAGACTTATGTAGGGACACTCCACTCCAGAGCAGTAGGATGGAAGGGATAGGTGGTAGAGGGTGGGAGGACAGGACTGGGAGTGGTAAAAAGAGGACACTGTGATGGAGATGTAACCTGAAGTAATAAATAAATATTTTTTAAAAGTTTTGGGGAATAAATAAAAACTCTTGACTCAGTGGTTTTGGTAGTCTTCTTATTAGTAGTGAGGTTTTCATATTGTTTGGGTATATTTGGGGTTGTTTTTGTTCATAGTAGTTTCAATAATTATATGTAGAAAAATTCAGAAAGAACCGTGGTTTGGAATTATTTGATAAAGTGCAAAACTTACACAGTGAAAGCATGGGGCTAATCTTAAGCTATTAGTTCACAAGCAGGAAGAAAGCCTTATTTGTGGCGAACTACAGGAAACACTGGAAAGTATTGAAAATCATAAACATCACATTTGATTTTATGTTCACCCTCCTTTCTGTTACTTATGGAAAAATATCACAGAAAATGCCAATGTTCATCCCCTTTATGTCCCACACTTCTCCACACTTTATTTCTTACTTCTTCTTTAAATTCCCAGGCTGCCACCCGATTTCCCCAATTTCTGTACTCCAGTCATGTTTCTGGATTTCTCCGATGTATGGTATGCCTTGATAGGACACTTACTTGAAAAATATGTCTGGTTTTTATTTCCGCATTTCTCCCCAGTTCTGGAAATCTGTACTTCTGGCTTCAACTTTACATGTCCAGACACATGGGAAAGAGATGATTCTCTCCCACAGTCTGAACAAGAACTTCAGACCCAATTCTTGCTTCTGTTTCCATGCAAATGAGAAGGAAAAGGAAAACTAGTGAACCAGAAATTCCATCAGCAGCCCTGGTGTGTAAGGTTGAGAGCAGGGGCTTAAGCTGGTGTTTTAGACTGGGTTAGGTGGAAATACACTATCAAAAGACCCAAGTACAGAAATATACTGTAGATAGCTATCTCTCAGCAGAAACTAGATTGGATTTCTTCTGTCTTTAGAAACACAGGGTCCCTCTGGTAAGTTCCATGTGGGAATCTCAATTTTATACTATCATCCAGCAATAGAAAGGAAAAGAGATTAAGTAATCCAGGCGAGTATTGCTTATGTGAGTGAGGTGAAAGTTACACACACCCATGCTGTTCATGCTCCATCCACAAATCATCACATAGTCTAATTCTGTTGTAGAAGGTAGCAAGTATATTCCTGGAACGATGAAGAAAGCCAATTAGGGTACAGAAGATGAAATTCAAAATATCTACAACTAATGGAGAATTACAAAATATGGGCAGGAATTTTGATACTTCCTTTTGATAATTCCTTTCTTTCAAAATTCTTCCTTTGGGAAAATACTAGGATTATTGGAGAAATTTATGTAGGATCAGAATAATTAAAAAGAACAGCAATTACTGGAAGAGAGGAAATTTGATATTTTTTCATAAATTCAGCATTTAAAGTTTGAATTTCAAGTAAATGTTTCTGTGTGATTCACACCTGTAGTTACTAGAAATGGTGCTGAGGTGAGTTGTAAGAGCTGGGGATATGGGAGTCATTGATGAAGTCATCCGAAAAAATGGAGCAAACAAAATATAAGAGACTTAAATGTAGGAAATGTAGAGCTTAGATGGTGAAGAATAGTAGAAATGGAAACTGAGTTTTTAAGTTAAAAAGATAAAGAATTGTCTCAATAAAATTAGAGGAAGATGTTACTAGAGGGGCATTACATCAAAAAATGTCAGAAAATATTTATCACTTTCAAAAGAAGTTGAGTTGGTAGGGAAGATGATCATAATAATTCCAAAAGAGCAATTCCACCTGAAAATGTCAGGATACAACAAACTGGGTATAAAGCAACAATCCAAGAAAGACCATGATGTTTACAAGGTTAAGGTGTGGCTAATTGATGGTCTCTTCATTAATAATCCTCACAAAGTTGCAACAATAAAGATGGGCTAACACAAAAATACAAAATTGTATTGCAGTTCTTATACAAATATTTGTGGTATGGAAGATACATATTTTCTTTTACTATGAATAAGGCATTTGTCCAAAATTAAACTAAATAAAGTCTTGGTATACATTTCTTTTGTTCAGTTCGCACATAGGTGATTAAATGGTCCAACAGAAAACACATTCAAAGCCACGAGTGCTCTAACGAGTACCATCTTACTATAATTCACGTATTCACAGGGATTGCTTTTCATTAGTTAAAATTTAAGTGCTTGTTGCTATTTTTGGTGTTCCTTCAAAGTACCAAATGATGAGAAAACAAAGTTGAAAAATTCAGTCAGAATATGTCAAGAAGTTAAATATTTAAACCTGTGGCCCAGTCTAGATTAGGTGTTAAATGTGGGACAAAGGATAAAGGGAAAGGTGAAGTTTCATAGGGAAGATGAATAAACTATGTCCTTTGAAGAATAATTGAAAAAGAATGAGTCAGCCAAACACAGCACTCATAGGAGGTAGAGAAAGAGAGAGGGGGGAGAGGGAGGGAGGCATGGAGGGAGACAGAAATCCACAATACTAATGAGGTTTACTGAAAGGTGAAAGGAGGCATGATTCCAACTAGCAAAGACATAAGGTGAAGGTACATAAGTATAATCAAGTAAAGACTGGGAAATATCTTGACAGCTTATTAAAGAAGTAGCTCTTTTTTCTCTGAAAATAATTGGAGCCACAATTCTGGCACCATATGGAAGATGAATTAAAAAGCAACACAAGCCAGAGAAATAAACTTAAAAAGCTAACCCACTGGTTCATAAGAGACTAATGTGGACTATGTTGCAAGATGGATATGAGAATGCAGAACAGTATATGAACATGGCTGTAAAAAAAAAGAAAGAAAGAAGAAAGGAAGAAAAGAAGGAAGGAAGGAAATGCATTGGTATGTCGAAGAGGTAAAGAGAGAATTTAACCCAAGACTGTGGAGCTTGATAATTAATACTTGTTAATTTTTCTCCACACTCTACAATGTATCATTTTCACTGATTCTACTAATCACCAATATTTTACAAATTATGCATAATTATTTTACTTTGTCTAGTACTGCCAATGAAGATATAACATCAAGTAGCAAAAATAACTTTTCTGAAGTCATTAAATTGAAAATTTACCAAAAACATCCAGTGGACAAAAGATACTATCTTCAATAAATGGTGTGAAAACTGGATGTCCATATGTAGAAGAATGAAATTAGGTCTATATGTATCACCTTGCACAAAGATCAACTGCAAATGGATCAAAGAATTTAATGAGAAACTGAAACCACTAGAAGAAAACTTAAGAAGAACCCTACATGATATAGGTGTAGGAAAATACTTCCTGAATATAACTCCACTGAATTAAGACCAACAGTTGATAAGCATGACTTCATAAAATTAAAAAGCTTTTTCATTTCTAAGGGAACCATAAGTTTAGTGAAAAAGAGTAGAAAAGAATCTTTGCCACCTGTACACCTAACAGAAGAATAAGGTAAAACAAAACAAATAAACAAACTAAAAAAAAAAAAAAACATTTGAACAATAAGTTATGCATATGAGCAAAGAGTTCTCAAAAGAAGAAACAGGAATAGATAAGAAAGACATCTCAAATATGTTTACCATCCTAATTAAGGAAATGCAAATCAAACAACCTTGCATTTCATCTTAGATTAGTCGGAATGTTTAAGAACGGAACAACTTACAACAAATGCTGGAGAGGATGTGGGGAAAGGGAATCCTAATCCACTGTTGATTTGTTATTGCAAAATGCTGCCACTACTCTGGAAGTTAGTGTAGAGAATTTTTCAAAAGCTAAAAATAAAATCTCCTATACAAATTGTCTATACCAAAGGACTCAACATCTATGGATACTTGCTCAATAATCTTCCTTGTCATTCTATTCACAATACACAGAAAATGGAAAGAACCTAAATGCACTTCTAATGACTAATAGACAATGAAAATGTGGCAAATATGAACAATAGAATACGATTAGCCTGTAAAGAAAAATGAAATAATGAAATGTGAGATAGACCAGGCTGAGAAAGACACGGGCCACAGTTCTTTCTCATCTATTGACCCTAGCTCTGATTCTGATATAAGTATATAGCCTGGAGTACTAAAGCCAGAATAGTTAAAAGGTACCAGCAGAGTAAGGGGGTGTGCAGGGTAGACAGAATAGAAAGGTACAAGGGATAAGGGGGGGGGGTGGTTTGCAACAAACAGGGATACCTTTACTTGAGGAAGGAGGTAAGAGCTCCTTAGAAGCTGGAGGACCAGGAAGTCTTTTGTGAGTTCATGTCTCCTAAAAGTAGTATGGAACCATGATATATCAATGATATGGCTGCCTAAACAAGACCTGAACAAAGAAAATTAAAAAAAAAAAAGCAGACTAATAGGGAAGCAGGAAATTTGAAAGGGACTCACGCTTAATAAAATGAAATGACAATAACTAAATAACCAAATAAATAAATAAATAAATAAATGCTAAAATAAAATAATAATAAAATGAAAATAAACCCCTAAGATCATGGAATATCTTCATAAAGTTTTTCTACATTTTGTTTGTTTGTTTTTGACACAGGGTTTCTCTGTGTAACAGCTCTGGCTGTCCTGGACTCGCTTTGTAGACCAGGCTGGCCTCGAACTCACAGTGATCCGCCTGCCTCTGCCTCCCAAGTGCTGGGATTAAAGGCGTGTGCCACCACGCCCGGCATTTTATGTTTATTTATTTGACAATTTAATTTGGATATTTTAAAAATCAGTAGTTCCCTAAAATTAGCTGTTTAAAATGTATTATTAAAGGGGCATCATGGCTCATGCCTTTAATCCCAACACTCAGGAGGCAGAGGCAGGCAGATCTCTGTAAGTTCAAGGCCAATCTGGTCTACAAAGTTAGCTTAAATAAATGGATGTTGAGCATGAACTTTGATAAAGAACATACTTTAAAGTTTATTAAACTGGGCTGGAGAGATGGCTCAGCCGTTAAAGGCTAGGCTCACAACCAAATATATAAGTTTATTAAACTTAAACCAGGTAGTGTTACGTTATTATCTTTCTGGTAAAGTACTAAGGTGTTTTTTTCAGTACAAATGAGTTGCTACTTTCCAACTGTATTTTGTTAGTGTTGTTGGTGTAATCAAAACTCATATTTCCGGGAAATGTTATCTGTTTGTTTTCTTTCAGAGATCTCATGAAATGTTTGCTTTAGGGTATTGCCTAGCAAAAAGTTTTTACTGTTGTGTTTAACCACTTCCTCTTAGAATATAACAGCTTGATTGCAAAGCTTTAAAAAATGTAATCATTAATTATTAAAATAATACATTTTATAAATGTATATAGTTGCTCTGCAATAAACACTTTGGCACAATTTTAAAAAATGAATACATAGAATTTCAGGGTTTGTATTGAATAGTTTCTGTCAATATTTTATGGTAATTTTTTATTAGTAAAAAAGTTTTCAAATTTGCTACACCACACACACCTACAATTAAAAATTTTTGATAGACATTAATTGATAACAGATACTTCTTTCATTCTTGAAAAATAAAACCTATTCTCATGGTAAGCGAGCTTATTGGAGTTTTCTCCACATCTCAGCCTCACAAATCACTTTTGAAATATAGTTTTGTAAAAGATGTAATGCTTTTTATTTTATCTTTTACATAGTTATGCAGTAGATTATTGCTGATATCTCAGTTAAAGACCAGATCGCCTCTACTTGATTAGTTATAACAAAATGCCATATGGTTGCTTAATTATTTCCCAAATTATATAAATATCAAAAGCTACCTGGAAAGAAAGATGAATTCCTGCTCCAGGTCCCACAATACAGTGAGTATTCCAAATTAGAATGCAAGTTGTTTGTCCTGCTGGGGCACCTGTAAAGAAAGGCTGTTCCGCCTTCTCTGGATTGCTGTTGCCATGGTTACAGTTTGTTGTTGAGAGGTTGCAGACACTGCCTCCCAGGAATCTCAAATCGCGCTGGTGAGTGAGAAGGGCGCCTGTTGGCAGTTCTGCAGTGGTCGCCAGTGTGCTCCCAGTTGGGTGGACAGGGTACTGAACAGCAACTACAGGCCAGACTCCCAGAAGGAGGGGAAGCCCACAGACTCCAGCCGCTTCCTTTCATGATTCTCTTAGCTCTGTCAAAACTTGAAATTCCATCTGACCAGCTAGAGAGACTGTCATATTCCTCTCCACCACACCCCACCTCAATTGTCAGCTCTTTTTTTTTTTTTTTTACCTCTAACAACTTTGCCCTTTACTCAGATGTAATGATTCTGTTGTTCTTACTTTATGAAGTATATTTTCCTATTCTATATCATGGCTGACGAGATTCCCTTAATCTTTTCCCACTTTAGGAAGTTAGCGAGCTCAGGTGACTTCATTACCAGCCTGAAGTAGTCTAGGGCAGCTTATTGACGCTAGGATTCTAATGAGGAAGTTCTTTTCTGTACATGCGTGTCTAGGTGCAAACTTAAGGTTTCATGTCTCAGGCCACAGGGGAAATGGTCATGAAATCGCTTGTGGGGAAGAAAGATTCGTGATGTCCATAGCCAGAGGAGAGGCAAGTTACAAACTTTCATTTTCCTCTCTTAGTTTGTTAGATATTAGTTCATGTTTTTTTGTGGAAAGAAATCCAAATAAGCATCAAATACGTTAAGGCAATACATGAAAACGAGTAGTGAGTGGGACATAAGTCAGGAGTCTGATTTCGAGTATAGGAAGAATGCTATGCCTTATTAAGAAGAGCTGCTCCCTTGTGTGACACTATTTCTTTGGAGACATGAACAAAGGCCTAAGCACCTCAGGTGATCTGTCTATGACAGACCGAAGTAAGGGTGCCTCCAAAATCCAGCTTGGTGAACCAGTGAGTTTTATCAGGGTTACTTGCAGGAATAAGATTGAGGAGCTATTTTTAGGAATAGGAATGAGTGAAGGACAGCTGGAACACCAAAAGAGCACACCAGCTTGGGAGAGATCTCACAAATGCTGGAAACCTGAAGCACACTACTTAGTCTGAAAGAAACTCAAAGGAGTTGGAAGGATACAAGACTCCCTAGTGAGACAATCATTGAGTTCTAGTCTCTGAGTCAAGGTGCAGTCCCCATCATTCATTAGCACCTGAGCTTTAGGCACATAAGTAGCCTCTTCAAACATTAGTGTTCTTATGTAAACAATAACTATATTGTTATAAAGACAATAACTTTGTCTGCCAACTTCTTCTGAAGATCAGTTATGCACTTATCCTCTCGTACTTGGCCAACCACAGTCCTGAGTATCTGGGAGATAATTATGGTGGTGGTGATGGGATGTAAAGACATATTACTTTGTGATCTACATCCATTTCAAGTATTAAAGATTTAAGCACAGTAAAAATTTAGATTATATGCCATGCATTACCTGTCACTGTGTGCTGTGCAGTGTTAGCAAGAGCATGTGATTGTCTATGGCAGAATTACTAGAATTTGGACTCAATGAATACAAAGTAGCCATAAATTTCTTTCAGAAATAGATTTTGGTTTTTCTCTTAGGTGTATTTTAATCTCTATATATACAAACTGTTCAATGTTTCTTTTTTTATATATTTGTTTAGTTTTTTTCCTTCACAATGTGTTTATTTTATTTTTAGGTTTTTCAAGACAGGGTTTCCCTGTGTAACAATCCTGGCTATCCTTGAACTCACCCTGTAGACCAGGCTGGCCTTGAACTCACAGAGATCCACCTGCCTCTGCCTCCCAAGTGCTGGGATTAAAGGCATACCCACCACTGGCAGCCATATATGTTTTTTTTTTAACTTTACATCCCAATAGCAGCCCCTTTTTTCTCCCTCCCATTCCCACCCTCCCACCATCTTCCTCAGTCCTTCCTTCCCCTTCTCCTCAGAAAAGAGGAACCCCACCACCACCACCCCTGACCAACCACCCTCCACACATCAAGGCACATCAGGACTAAAAACATCCTCTTCTACTGTAGCCAGACAGGGTAGCCCTGATAGGGCAAAGGTATCCAAAGGCAGGCCACAGAGTTCAAGTATGAAACAGCCCCTGTTCCATTTTTAGGGGACCCATATGAAGACCAAGTTACCCATCAGCTACATATGTGTAGGTGGCCTGGGTTCAGTCCATGCATGCTCTTTGGTTGTTGGTTCAGACTATGTGGGCCCCCATGGGCCCAGGTTAATTGGCTCTGTAGGTCTTCTTGTGGTGTCCTTGACTCCTCCACCTCCCTCAATATTTCTTTTTTTATGGACTGTACTTGCTAGGACAATATTACCTTGACATTTCTTAATTGTAAAGACAGTCAATCCTATACGATTTTTCTTCAAGACAGAATGAATAGTAATAGTTTTGATCATCTTTTGGTCAAATATCTTTAAAATTAAATGAATAGGCAAAACAATGTTATTTATGGATAGTGCTAGCCTTATGTCATAAAAGTTTGTTAAATTAAATGTCTGTATGCATGTTGGGTTGTGTGACAAATTAGAGTCCATATTTTTTTAGAGACATAGTAGATTCTTTTTTTTTAAGTTCTACTTTTTATCATTAAGAATTATGGAGGACAGTGATGACAATGATGCAAAGATCGTAGAAGAAATAGAAGCTGAGTTGGAAAAAGTCAGCATTTCTTCCCTGGAAAATGATGAGGTTGAAAATGACTCAGAATCAGAAACTCAGAGTGACAATAGCGATTCTGTAAGTGTTTCATCACTTTTTTCCATTTTCCCTTAGTTCACTGAGAATTTCATACAATGTAGTTTGATCATACTCATCCTACCCTCAGCTCTTTTTCAAAGATCCCTCCCCTCCCCTTCCCACTCGCCTATATGCTCGTGTTTTTAAACCCATATGAACAATTTCTGCTGCCCGTATACTCTTGGATGTATGGTGTTCCACTGGCTAGAGTGTGGTCCACCTTAAGGAAAGTGACTCTCCCACTCCTACTAGCTATTAGGCCCCAGTAGCTCTTTAGGTAGGGGTGGGACATCATAACTACTTTTCCTCTCTATGCTGGTATTGCATCTGGATTGGGTTTGCATAGACCTTGTGCGTACTGCCACAACTACAGTGAGTTCATATGTGCAAACTCCCTGATGTGTCTGTAAAACAGTTTAATTGTAGTCAACCTCTGCTTCTGGCTCTTAAATTCTTTCTGTTCATGTTTTTGCAAAGATTCCCTACAGCTTAGAAGAGTGTTTTGCTTTTAATCCTTTTATTTGTTTTTCGTTTTCTTTTTTGTAATAGGGTGGGGTTTTCTTTTGATATATTGTATTCCAATTATAGTTTCCTTCCCCTAATTCCTCCAAGATCCTCCCCATTTTTGCTCCTAGTCAAATTCATACCTTTCTGCCTCTTCTTAGAAAACAAAGAGGCATATAAACAATAATAATAAAATTAAATAAATTAAAGCAAAAACAAAGAAAAAGCACATGAAACAAATGTAAATACACACACACACACACACACACACACACACACACACACACACACAGGAATCCTGCAAACACATAATATATTCAAAGGACCTGTAAGGTTAAAATTGTCCCAACAAAACATTATTAGACAAAGAACCTCCAAAGTTTCCACTGAGTTTCTTTTGTGCTGGCTGTAGACTCTATCCTTAATAATGGTTTGTATCCCCCAGTGAGACTACATTGAAGAGAACTCATTTTTCTTTTGTGAGTGTGTATTAAGAAGAGATAGCTTCTGGGTCAGGTATGGGGTTTGTGTCCACTTCTGCTCTCAGAGCTGGGACCCCTTCTGGTGCAGAGCCATGCATGCTCTGTGCATGCCACTAGTCTCTGTGAATTATACTATAAAACTGTAGCAATAAAAACCAGCATGTTGCAGGCACAAAAACAGATCAATTTGGCACTGAAATTGGTACAAAACCAGAATCAAATTCATTACTGTTAATGAATTAAATCAATTGAAGAATCAGACATAAATGTACACACCTAGGGTGGATATCTGTTTTTTATTTAAAAAAAAAAAGACAAAAACACACACTGGAAAAAAGACAGTATCTTGAAAACGATGCTTGTCAAACTGAATGGCTGATTACAGAAGAATGCAAATAGATCCATACTTATTACCCTGCATAAAACTCAACTTCAAATGGATCAAAGACCTCAGCAAATGATTTTGGTGGTTTTCCACACATTGATGGCAAGGTTAAAGAAAGCACATAACTCACCAAACATGGGAGAATCAAGCTGATGCTTACAGAGAGTCTTCATTTCTATGAAAAAGTGTTCATAGTACTGTAAAGTACTCTGTATATTAACAAAAAAAGTAAACCAACTCAGATGTAAACTATTTGATATGTAATTATGACCTGCCTGCAAGGTATCTTAATGCAGTAGTGGGACAAAGTTTATGGGAGTAACCAACCAGTATCTTGTAGAAATAATTATTTAAATTACTACCAATCTTTGCATTATAGTTAATTGGTTGGTGGTGTTAATCCTTAACCCTCCATTATAAATAATCACACAGACACCTGATTGATTTTAACAAGACTTAGCCTGGATTGGGCAATCTAGACACATCTAAACTAGCTTATAATTCTATTTCCCAAGCAAAACCCCAACATATACATATGTCCCTTTGGGTTATTAGTCTTCACGCTATGCCAATGTTCCAAGCCACATGGAAGGATATTCTTCTCTCTCTAACTGATGTCTTATCTTCGTTCTTCCTCCTCCTTGCTTCTTCCTCCCATCATCCTCTCTACTGTCCCAAAACCCAGCACAATTTAACCCCACCTACTTGTCTCCTTGCTCAACAACAGGCCTCAGTATTTATTCAATCAATCAACTCCAAATTAGGCAGAGCAAGGTTCACACAACAAAATTCAGCAACAAGATTCTGGGCCAGTAATTAGCAACAAAATGAAAGCAGCTTTCAGGTTACCCCAATAGTATCTGATAGATTTAAAGCCCAATCCATGAAATGGAACCCATTCCTAACACTGGGTAGCCAAGAACCTGAGTAGGCCAGAGACCTACGGGAAAACTAATACTATCTTTCTGCTAAAATTACTCCTAATGACATTATCATTAATAAAAGACATAATAATCATAATCAGTGTCTTTCCTAGCCACCATCAGGGAGGATTATTCCTGAAGTGGATGAGAACAAATACAGAGACTGACAGCTAGAAAACAAAAACAAAAATGCAGAGTGAGAGACCTTGTAACACTCAGTCATGTACACAGGTTATTAATATGTTCAGTACAATACAAAGATAACTATTATCTACTTAAACTTGAAATATTTGTTACTTTAATTTTAGGATTTAGTTGAATTGCCAGAGTCAGTTCTTCACTGTATCAGTATCATAAAGAACAAAAGTAAAACTGCTGAAGAACTCATTCTTCAGGACTTAGAAGAAGACACTGATGTCTTCAGTGAGTATATGGAATGTATTACACAAAGGGAGTCTCTTTTGGTTGGTTGTTTTTGTTGTTGTTTTCAACATCTGCTTATCTCTTCAGGTTACATCTCAACCACAGTCCCCTCCCTGCCGGTCCCAACTTCTACCCTCTTCCCCCCTCCCCCCTATCACTTCTTTTTAATTTAAGGTGTATCTTTTTCCCCACAGCTCCCCCTTCTAGTCCAATAAAATACTTTTTCTTGTAACAATAAACACAATAAAAAATAATAAAATAATTGGGCAACAATTATGAAAATTATAAGGTATAAGAGACATTCCCAATGTCCAGCACATACATATGTTGCAACTAATAATAATATTCTATTAGCTATCTATTTTGATGAGTTTAAAGTTCTATACCTTGCTCAGTTTCCATCCTAACTTGCATTACCAACTTAAAGACGTCTTCTTAGACCTAGAAATCCTTTTAATTCCTAAACAAGTTAAAACTTAACTGTGAGACTATAACTATAGAATCTTCAACTACATCAGAGACCTGAGAAGGATAAATATATCTGAATAAACAGGAAGTGCAGAGCAAGCAGCTTCCAAAACAAAGAAATGAAAGACAACTGGCTACCTGGACAGTCTCCAATTTCTCTCTAGAATGCTGGGGCATCTATCTTCAGCCTTTTGAACCAGTATCTCTTGCAGACATTAATTATAAAGTTTGAGGGCCAGCTATAACAGTTAGTCGCATAATTATTGAAAAGATTGAAGAGAAAAGCACATACACATACACACACACACATACACACATTCACAAATATACACACACCACACACATGTACACCACACAAATACACACAAACATACACTGCATGCACACACACCCACACACCCAAACACACACATGTGTGCATACACATGCACACACACAAAATAACTATATAGTAACTCTACAGAAACTCCTGTAGAGATACTAGTTTCATCCTGTATAGTCTTATTTCTGATTTAATGCTTCTATATCACAATCTGGATCAATAAATGAAAATATCACATGATTCTCCTTATACATAACTGCTTTATGAAAACAAAAGTTTGATTTAAATCACTCACAGAAAATTAGAAGCAAAAGAGTTTGGTTAATAATATCAATTTCTTTCAGCTTCTTACACTGTAGCACATGCCAAAAAGGCTGAATAAATATTGAAGGAAAAATATCATATTTGGTAAAGTAAATGGGAAGAGTTAATCATGTCCTCTGTAAAAGTGATTTGCTATTAGAAAATATTGACAAAATTTCACATGTTAATTGAATAAAGAAAATGAATGTAATTGCATTTGGATGGATAATAAAAAAATTAAGTTCAATTCAATCTCATAAAATAAAATCAGTATCATTCATCGTGGTAATTTTAATCTTTTAAATAAATAGTTATAGTAAAATATTTGTAGTAAAACATATTGTGCAAGATTCTATTGCCAGTTTCCAACAGATTGAACTGAGCCCTCAAAGATTCTGATCAAGGTGTCATTGTATTCTATGTATGTATGTATGCATGTATTAATGCAACTTCCTTTTGAAGTAAAGCCACTCAGTTTTGGATGGAAGCTCCACAAGACTCAGGGTGTTCTAAAGGGAGATGAACCTTCCACACTATGGGAAACTCAATGAGGCTCGGCTCAGGATATCTAAAAGGGGGCTTGTAAAAAAATAATTAAATTACGTTGGGGGCCATTTGTAGAAATAATTAATTAAATTGTTTAGCAGTATTTATATTATGGTTAATTGGTCCGGCAGCTGTTAATCTTTAACCAGACATTATAAATGAATACACACAGAGACCACATGGATTTTAACAGCCTTGGCCTGGATTGAGCAATCTTAGCCCACCTAAGCTAGCTATTGATTCTGTTACCCAAATATGACCCCATATATACATATGTCCCTTTGGACTGCCATTCTCCATGCTAGCCGATGTTCCTGGCCATGTGGAATGAGGTTCTTTTTTTTAACCCATGGTGTGGGTCTTCTTTCCTGCTGCTCCTGGATGGAATACCTGAATGAATCCTCTGTCTAAAGCGCAGGCTTCCTGTTCTAATCTCAGGAAGTTCCAGCTTTCTCTGTCTTTGCCCAATCTCAGGACTCTGCATTTTATTTAACCAATGTAGAGTCAATGTAAGTAACAGACAGCAAGCAGGACCAATAATTAATATTTAGAGTGCTTAACACTATACCATCAATTCCCTCCTTTTGACGAATAAAAAGGCTAAATTTTAACTCATCAGTAAAACCAATAAAAACAAATATGAAACAATTAAGAAAACCATATATAAAAGTTATGCACATGATGTTTAGCCTATCTGTATCAGGCAATCTTGAAGAAGGAAAAAAATCTATCTTGGTGTGCCTAAAATTCTGAACCTAAATAATTTCTATCCTGTCCTATATTTATAAACCTAAAATTTTTATTTAGACTTGAAAATATCCTTTCAAATCCTAAGCAACTCAAGTCCAAATGAAATTTTATAACTATTATGCCTTAAACCCCATCAAAGACATAAGAAGGGATAAAGTTATTATTTGAGTGAGTAGGAAGCATAGGAGAGAAGCTTCCAATAAGAAATATGACAGTTTTTTGCCAAGACAGTCCCAAATATCTTTTGATATCATTGGAGCATCATCTTCAGCCTCCTGGCCAAGCATTTTTCACAGACTAAATTGTGCAGCAGGAAATAAGAAGGATTTTCCCATTCTGTCTCTGCAGAATCAAGACATCAACTTACCTGCATTTATGCTCTCTCTGGTCCATCTTTGGGCTGTATATAATCTATTGAGAGAGCAGGGGCATTTTTGCCCAATAGGAATTATCTCCTGATGGAAGATTTCTTTTTGAGGAATTATCTCCTGATGGGAGATTTATTTTTGAGGAATTATCTACTGATGGGAGATTTCTTTTTGATGCTCATTGTTTTCTTCCAAACCAAATGGGAGCTATCAGGAGCTGACAAATCAAACAATTCTTAAAAACATTTTAAGGCTCAGAAAATAACCAACCCAAAACTTTAGAAGTTTCTGAATCTAATAGACACTCTAGGACACCCACTCCACTGGCTGAGAGACATTCTGAAGAAAACCCACCTGCTAGGAAGAATTTCAGGTCCATAACTGACTAGATGCAAGATTCAGGTCATCGTAGTTGCCTGGAAGAGACAGGGACCAGCTGAACTGCTTTCAAAAGGTTGAGGCCTTTGAGTTGCATTTAAGAGATACCCTCCAACCTTTATAGCCCTTGCAAATTATGTAGAAAGATCCAGGATCCCAGTCTTCTTAGGCTATTACTACTGCTGGTGTGAACTGTGTTAATGGAACTGTCTTTGAATCAGTCCTCTTCCTAATCTTATTCATTTTCATGTAAGTAACCCCAATTACTTTGTTGGTTCTCCAAGTTTTGATTTTTTGTAGGGTTTTTTGTTTGTCTGGTTGGATGTTTTTTGTTTTGTTTGGTTGGTTTGGTGTTTCATCGGTTCTCAGTCTGGGGTGAATAGAGGTTGGCTTATCTCTCTCTCTCCAGGCATGGAGTTGCACAATATTTATTGTCAAGCAAGTATGATTCTATATGCATGGAAAATAAAACTCAGTCTATAATATGAAAAGTGATAGCAAGAAAGAGTGCTTTATAAGTATATTTTTATTTTACAAATACTGAAAGTGCCTTTCTGGAAACTTTTTAAAACGTACTGTCTATTCTATGAAGTTACTGTTACTGATCAAATATATTGAAAGAAATTAAGATGAATTTCTAATGAGAAGGTTTAAGGTTTTGACATGTACTCTAACATCTGAAATTATAGTTTTTATTCTTTTTATTTTACTGTTTATTTATCACATCAATTTACATCTCCATCATAGTCCCCTCCCTCCACCCCTCCCATCCTCTCTGCCTTCTCTCACCTATCCTACTTTTCCAGTGTGGGTGCCCTACATATCAGCCCCCTTCAGTTCAACAGCCATATGAGGGCTAAGAGGTTCCTCTTGCACTGGAGACCTACATGGAAGTTCCCCTAGGGCAAAGTGGGGACCTACATGGCAGTTCCACTAGAGCAAAGTATCCCACTAACAAAGAACAAAATCTATGTTCCTGTTCCTTTCAGTCTGTTAATTGTAGGATAGTTATCCTTTACTATATGGCTAAAATCCAATTATAGGTGAATACATCTTTCTGGGTCTGGGTTAGCTCACTCAGGATGAGCTATCCTAGATCTATTCATTCGGCAGCTAATTTCATGATTTCCTTGTTTCTGATAGCTGAGTAGTATTCCATCGTGTAAATGTACCACAGCTTTTTTATCCATTCTTCGGTTGAGGGACATCTGGGCTGTTTTCAGTTTCTAGCTATTACAAATAAAGCTGCTATGAACATAGCTGAGGAGATGTCCTTGTGGATTGATGAGGAATTATTTGTATGTATACCCAGAAGTGGCATGGCTGGTTCTTAAGGTAGACCTATGCCAAGATTTCTAAGATATAGTTGGACTGATTTCCATAGTGGTTGCACAAGTTTGCACTCCCACCAGCAATGGAGGAGGTTTCTCCTTTCTCTACAACCTCGCCAGCATGTACTGTCATTTGGGATTTGATCATAGCCATTCTGACAGGTGTGAGATGGAATCTCAGAGTCGTCTTGAGTTGCATTCTCTGATGATTAAGGATGTTGAACATTTCTTTTTTTCTAGGTTGTTACAGCCCAGTATCTGACAGTCATTTGCATTTGAGGATAGGATCATCAACTGAATATAAAGCAAATTCTGATCAACTAATAAAGGTATGCATTTAACATCTGAATGAAAATACTCTTGCAGTTAATAATGTGTCATTTCTTTTACATAGGATGGTAGTTTATTGACTTCAGTTTGATTACTTTAAGCAAATAAATTTTGGTTTCATGATAATCTCCAGTATATTATTTAAAACTACACAATTTTTTCTGTCATTAAAAATAGTGATTTTCAGCCAGGCATGGTGGTGCACACCTTTAATACCAGCACTCTGAAGGCAAAGACAGGTGAATCTTTATGAGTTCCAGGACAGCCTCGTCCACAAAGTGAGTCCAGAATAGTCAGGGCTATTACACAGAGAAACCCTGTCTTGAAAATAATAATAACAACAACAACAACAACAAAATAATATTATCCATAAGTAATTGGGAATTAAATATTCATATATACAGAACAGTAGAATGATATTGCATTTGTCATTTTTGGAGCAAAAACAATGAATGTATTATTGCTTACTGATTTTCTTCTGAAAAATACTTGGGAAGAGACTATATACTGCAGAGAATCATCAAGAATAGAAAAATTTGTTTTATTTTGGAAAATAGCACACTAGAAATATTCCTGGAAAAATAAAAGTAAAGTCTAGCATTTTATAGGTTGAAACTTCCCAAGTGTATTTTGAAGAATGTCTTTTAAAATTTTTCTTCTTAGATTTCAATTTCACTCAAAATATCTGTTCTATTTATCCCTGCTTGTACCTTGAAGTAGTTGGAACATAATTTGAACAATATTTTGTATCTGTTTTACAGTTTTCTGTTAGTACTCAGATTTGAAAAGCTAATTTTGAATTTTGTTGCTTCATTGTAGATATCCTGTATATTTTTAATTACAGTAGAAATACAATTATGCAATACTATTATGCAAAACTATGAGCATAATTCATGTTTAAGTAGATAATAGTTCTCTTTGTATTATGCTGATTATATTAAAAGTTATGTACATGAACAATCACTATAGGAATAAAGACAGAAATTTATCAGGAAGCAAGGTAGGCATATGTTGAAGGCATTATTAAACATATTAACTATTATTAATATTGATGACTTAGTGTAAAACCGTAGAAAGATAAAATATATTTATAAGGAGAATAATCATTAGTGTATTTTATATGGTTTACAGTAAATAGAATTCTCAGTGTACGTATTTAAATATTACTAAAATCATAGTTTTACCCTATTCTGGTTTTTTAAAATAATTAAATAATAAAGATATTCATTTAACATCTCAGATATTATCTGTAATAGAAAAGGAAGAATTTATGAGAAGTCTAGTTCATTCTGCCAGGTCTGAATCTGTTCCTGAACCTATTACTCTTGATACACCCATGGATGAATATATTTTACCAGGTGAGCAATATTCTCAATTATATGTTTAAATGTTTTATACTATATGTCAAATACATTGAAAATCTTTTCTATAGGGCACTTGTAAATACACAATCACAAAAGTTTAAGAATTGAAAATCATTATTCCTCAATAAAATACTTGCAAACTGAATTCAAGCATACATCAAAAAGACATAGGAAGAGTCGGAGGGATGATGGGTAGAAATGGAAATTATATTAATATTTTCAGGTTTTTTTTTCAAAAAAGTCATTTACCATCATATTGGCTTTATTCCAGTGAGGCAGGATGTTTCAACACATATAAATCAATATATGTAATTTACTATATAAGTGAACTCAAGGCCAAAAGTAACATGATCATTTCAGTTGATGTTGAAATGATCTTTGAAAGACTCCAACATCCCTTCATAATAATACTCTATTGAGAGTAGGGATGTAAGGACTTTTTCTCAACATAATAAACGTTGTCTATGACAAACTGATAGCCATCATCATCATGTTAAATGGAGAAAAATTTAAGACATCCCCATTACAATCCTAGGATTATAGGAGGCAAGAGGGGTCAAGAACACCACAAGAGCAATCAGGGAGCCTGTGTGGGTGTGACTAGGTCCTCTGCACATCGTTATTGTTGTGTAGTTGGTCTTCTTGCAGGGCTCTTAACAGTGGGAGCAGGATAGTCTCTGACTCTTTTGACTGCTCTTGGGACCCTTTGCCTGCTATTGTGTTTCCTCATCCAGCTTCAGTATGAGGGAGGTACCTAGTCTTATTACAACTTGACATACCATGTTTGGTTGATATCACTGGAGAGAAGGGAGAGGAAACTGTAATTGGAATATAATATGGGAGAAAATAAATAAAAAGTCAAAAAAAAAGAAATCAGTGAAAAAAATCCCATTCAACATATGTCTTAATTAAGGTTACTATTGTTATGACAAAACACCATGGCAAGTTGGGGGGTAAGGGTTTATTTGGCTTATGCTTCTTAATCAGTGTTCATCACTGAAGGAAGTCAGAACAGGAACTTACACAGGACAGGAACCTGGAAGCAGGAGGTGATGCCGAGATCACGGAGAAATGCTCCTTACTGGCTTGCTCCTGGATGGATGCCTTTCTCAGCCTACATTTTTAAAGAACCGAGGACTACCAGCTAGCTCAGGGGTGGACCCACTCACAGTGGGCTGGGTTTTCCCACATCAATCACTAACTTAAAAACTGCTCTCCAGGCTAGCCTACAGCCTGATGTTATGGGGGCATTTACTTACTTGAGGATTCCTACTCTCAGAGGCCTATTAGCTTATGTCAAGGTGACTTAAAACTAGCCAGCATGCCAACCAAGGAAAAATTTAAGTACTCATGTATGACATTGTAAACTCAAAGGGAATAGGTCTACATCAAGACCCAGCCGTAACACTCCTTGGCATATATTCAAAGGGTTCTCAATCAAACCGTAAGGACATTAGCTCAACTATATTCATAGTAGCTTTATTTGTAATATCCAGAAGCAGGAAACAAACAACCCAGATGCCCTTCAAGTGAAGAATGGATTAAATAAAAAAACTGGTACATTTTCACAATGGAATACTATTCAGCTAATAGAAACAAGGAAATCATGCATCTTGAAACCAGATAGATGGAAATAGAAAAGCTAATCCTGAGTAAGTTAACTCAGACCCAGAAAGACGCACACAGCATGCATTCATTTCTAACAGGATTTTAACCATATACTATAGGATGACTATCCTGTAACCAACAGATCCAAAGGAACAGGAACCTAGCATAACAATCCTACAAGAAATTCTACCTAGCAGTAGATCAAAACAGATGCTGACACACACAATCAAACATTAGATGGGGCTCTAGGAGTCCTATATAAGAGAGGGAGGAGGAATAGAGCGACCTGGAGGGGACAAGAACGGCACATGAAGATCAACAGAACCAACCAACCTAGGTCCCTAGAGGTTTACAGAGATTGAAACACTAAAAAAACAAACAAACAAACAAAAAACAAAAAACCTTAGACTAGACCTAGACTCCTTCCCCCTATACAAATATAGATGATAGGTAATTAGATCTTCATACAGATCCCTTAGCAAGTAAGTAGGGTGTAATCTCAGTCATGGACTCTGTTGCCTGTTAGTGGGACACTGGGTCCTTAGACCTCATGTGATTCATGAACTGAGGGGGGTTGATATGTGGGGCACCCCTCATCTGAGGAGAAGAATAAGAGGGAGATGGGGCAAAGGGTTGGAGGGTGGGACCAGGACGGGAGAAGGGAGGGGGCTGTGATTGAGATTAAAAAAACAAAAAACACTGAAGTACAAAACTGAAGAACACACCACAAGACAAAATAAACTCCCATGTAGATGGTTTGTTAATATTAATATTATGTATGTGGCCATAATTTCAAAAGTAATCTGTAGATTGACTGTAATCCCCATCAAAATTCAATATAGTTCTCCACAGAAATTTTAGAAAAATCTTAAAATTCATATGGAAACACAAAAGGCCCATTAACTAAGACAATCTTGAACAAAATCTCTTAACTATATCACTTAATTGCATATACACAGACACATACATACACACAATATTATTTTAAATTCTAGGGAATATTTTAAGAAAAGTTATTGGACTTCTTATTGCAGTAATGGAATTTCTACGTATAATCAAATGAGATCACTCTCGAGTAAAATTGTAATTTTGACATCCATTTACATCTAAAAGTATATATCCTTTGCTCTTGTAATATGCTTTTACATTATGCTTATATAACAAATGTATATGCTATATGATATGATATATAGTATCTGATATGTAAGTTTGATCTCAAGTATAGTCCTTTTTTTTTACTCTGAATAAAAACAGATGATACTGATTTGAGTTTTGGCTACTTTGAAGTAGAAGAAAGATGTAGAAAGTCTTTTGAAGCATGGCAGGACAGGCAAAAAGAACTAGAAGAAAAAGACAAAGAAACTCTTGAAGTTCAGAGTGGTATAGAAAAGCAGAAATTTCAAGAAGATGATGAAAAGAGACATTGCTGGATAAAGCAGTTTGAAGTTGAAAAGCAAAAATTGGAGAATCTTCAGAAGGTATGTTATTTTTCATGACACTCTGCCAAATCTCTCTCCCATTACATCTCTCCCAAATCTCTCTCTCCATTATCACCCCTTACACTTTATTACTTGACATCACCCATAGCTACCACTGATTAGTACCAGCCCATAAAAAAATGTACAGCTGACTTTGTAACTCTCCTATTGATACTCCATATTACAAACGTGTTTAAAGCTGGATGTATTGTGTTTGTCCTGCATTTTGATTCTCCTATATTCCCAATTAAAAGCTGATATAAGCCATTTTTTTTACTCTTTCTTCTTTCTCTACTTTCTAACCTTCAATAATTATACTGTTCACCTTTGTGTTCATATTTCTTATTATCACTTTCATATAGTCCAGCTTTGCTAGTGACTGTGAATACTTGCTATACTTTCTCATTGATTAGCCTGCAGCTCTGCTCAGTCTTCCAAATTATCAACCCAATTTCCATGGAAGGTCTATCTTTGTGTTAATTTAAGTTTACATCTTGTGGAAAGACTCCATAGCGAATACAAGGCTCAAAGAACATTCTTTTTTCTTCCATCTTTCTTGAAATGTATTTAATTTGTAGAAAATAGATTTTTATACAATATCTTCTGATTATGATTACATGTCTTACAACTCCTCCCAGTTCCTCCCCACCTCCCCTTCCATCCAGCACCATACCCTTTCTGTCCCAAATTAGAAGACAAACACACATATAAGAAATATTAGTAAAATCAGATAAAGCAAATCCAAACAAATCAGTATAGGATATAACAATCAAATAATAATAACAGCCAAAGAAAAATCACTAGAAATGCATATAGACAGACACACACACACACACATAAACATGGTCACATAAACAGAAAACCCATAAAATAAAACTGGAAGCCATAATACATACACAAAGGAAGAATACTGCTACTACTACCACTAATTATTATTATTATTATTATTATTATTATTATTAAATTTTTGAACATTCAAAATTAATATCATAAAAGCTCTAATTTAGTGTTATGAAAGAAAGATCCCCTAAAAATGCCTTTGAGTTCAATTTGTGTTTGCCATATACTGCTTGGGATGGGGCCTTAAGAGTAATTTGTTTCCCAAGTGAGGTTCCCTTGGACAAAACTAAGTTTTATTTGCAAGTAGTTATCAACTGGAGCTAGCTTTAGGTTGAAGATGGGGCCTTGTGTTTACCTTTCAGCTCAGGGACCCCGTGTGGTGCAGACAATGCTGCCATAAATGCTCCAGCCCTGTTGTGTCTTGAAGGGATTGATTTCTAACTATTATGAATAGGGAAGCAATGAACATGGTTGAAAAAGTGTGTATCTGTAGTAGGATGAAATGTCCCTGTGGTATGTGTCGAAGAGCAGTGTAGTTGAATCTTGATGTAGTTTGAATCACAACTTTCAGAGAATTTGCCACAATGATTTCCATAGTGGCTATACAAGTTTACATTCCCACCAGCAATGAATGTTGCTCTTGTTTCACAACATTGCCAGCATGGGCTGTCATTTGTTTTTTTTTTTGTTTTGTTTTTTTTTTTTTTTTATGTATGTGGCTATTCTGACTATTGTTAAGATGAAATATCAAAGTAGTTTTCATTTATATTTTCCTGATGGCCAGGTTGTTGAACATTTTTTACGTGATTCTAAGCCATTTGAGTTTTCTCTTTTGTGTCCCCTTTTAAATTCCTACCTTTTTTTGCTCTTGTAGCCAAGGCTGGACTTGAAATCATGAACCTCCTGCCTGCCCCTCTTCAGCAAATCCTACTGGTGTGAACCACCACAACCAGCCAGGACCCTACTCTTTAACTGGGTTATTTTCTTGATGCAGTTTTTTTAGTTCTTTACAAATTTTAGATGTCAGATATCTATAGGATGTGCAGTTGGTAACAATCTTTTCCCATCTTGTAGGCTGCTACTTTGTCTGAGTAACAGTATCCTTTGTCTACAGAAACTCTACAGTTTCATGAGGTTCAATTAATTAATTGCTGTTCTTAGTGCCTGTGCTAACTATCCATATTCTGTTCAGAAAGTTGTAGCAGAATATTTTTATTTATAAACATTTACATATACTAATATTTAACAAATGTATAAAATACCTAAACCTTATAAGCTAAAACCTATAATTTAAAATCTGTAATTTATCTAAGAATACCCTAATATCTAATAACACTCTAATACCTACCTAAAAACACTTAACTAATACTATTTTAACTTTCTGAAAAGGATACTAATATTCTTAGCATAGATCCGTGCATGATGACTTGGTTTATGGCAGTCCCAGAAGGCAGTCCTTTCAAAGCTTCGTGTTCATTGTGCTTTACTTTGCCAGTTTGCAATGCCAGTTTATTTCCTCCAGCAACTTGTTTATAAGGTCAGTTTGTTCCAACCACCAAACTGAGGGCAGCTTTTTCAATCTGCTAAGACTTGCCGCATGGTCTCTTTGCCCTGGGAAAGTCTCAAGGCCGAAAGACTCTCCAAGTAGCTTCTGAACTCCACTTGCCTTCCTCACTTTTCTGGTGCTCTGGGGTACCAAGACAGATGCCTTTAAAAGACTCTGTCTCTCAGCAGGTTTTTGCTATGTTTTTGCCTTAGGCTATAGCAGTCTAAACTGTGTTAATGGCATACCTTGCTGTGTGCTTCCTCAGCATGACTTTTCAGTGGGTGATGGCAGGTGGAAGAGAGAGCAACCATGTGAAGTATCTCGTGATACTTGGCAGTCTCAGGGGTCCACAAGATTTCTCGAGATGTCCAACAGTTCCATTGCTTCTCATGGCAAATAATGTCATCTGTGTGGCTTGTGAGGTTTCTTAGCCACACCTCTTCAACAAGGCATATCATCGGGCCACAACTGCCTTTTTGTACATATCAGCAAACCAAAGAGACTCAAAGCTCCTCTTTATGTGCTGCCAGATGCTAATCTGAACTGCCTACTAATTTCATTAAAGAGATCTAACTCCTACCACAGAAAGTCTTTTTCTGTGCCAATGTATTCAAGACTATTCCTCCACTTTCTCTTCTGTCAGATTTAATATATTTGGCCTTAGGTTGAGGTTTTTGATCTTTATGGAGTTTAGTTTTGTTTAGGGTGATAGTATGGATCTATTTTCATTCTTCTACATGCAGGCATTCCATTTGACCAGAATGATTTGTTAAAAATGCTACCTTTTTTCCAGGACGTATTTTTAACTTCTCTATCAAAAATCAAGTGTCCATAGGTGTGTGTACTTAATTAGGTGTCTTTAGTTTGATTCTGTTAATTAGCCTGCCTTCTTTTGTGTGAATGACATATTTCTTTTTATACTTTCAACAGTTCTTTTAACATTCAGGTGTATTTTAGATATCGTGGGTTTTCATTACTAATAAATGGTGTCTCAGAGATATTGTCACATTTAATTACCATTTCTAAATATGTTGAAAGAGTCTGATATAACGATTATATATTTTAATATTTGAATATCATAATATTATGGTGTTATTCTACATTCAGCAATACCAGGAGAAAATGAATGATGAACTCCATAAAGAAGAGAAAATGTGGAAAGAGAAATATAGACAGCATGAGGTACATGTTTGTGGTTTGGTATTCATATATTGTCATTCTCCATTTCATCATTTTTAACTCAAACATTTTACTATGTGGCTATATCAATAAAAATATCTAAAAGTAATCCCTATTTCCTGTGCTTTGGTTATCTGTGTAAATGTTATCCTGTATGCATGGAGAAAGAGAGGTATAGAATTAACTTCATGCTTTTCCTATGGATATTGTCTAGAAATGTACTTATGTATTCCTTTCATTCCTTCTCAGATAATTATGCTCTAATATCTCCTGTTCATATGTCAGATTTTTGTGTTGATCTTTTTATATTCTTGATATATATTTCATATATTTTTTGATCTGAAGAAAACCTAAAAGAAAATATTTCTTTAGGCCGCCAACCACAAAGCCATTCCTTTGTGTTTTTCTTTATGATTTTTTAAAATGTGGGTTATAATTTGATTTAACACTTACCTCTTATTTGTGTGAAAAATTACTCTGGTGTACATATATTTTTTGAAAGGTTATCTACATGTTAAGGATTTAACCCAGTATATTCCTCTAGCTTGTTGAATTTCCCTAAATGCTAATTTTCTTTAAATAGTTGCTGAATTATTTTTTTTTGCTTTTTTT
>CAJQZJ010000315.1:2013193-2033119 GCA_907164525.1 Lophiomys imhausi | reverse complement strand
TTTTTTTTTTTTTTAGTTTAAGGTATTTATTTTTCCCCCCAACAGCTCTCCCTTTCAGTCCAAATAATGGTTCTTTTTCTTATAACTATAAATACAATACAAAACAACAGAAATAAATAGGCCACGATTATAAGAGTTATATGGCTTAGCATACATTCCCAATGTCCAGTCCATATGTATTTGGCACCTGACTTTAACATTCTACTATCTAACCATCTCCATGAGTTTAAAGTTCTATATCTAACTCAGCTTTCATACTAACTTGCCTCATAATTTTAAAAATATCTTCTTAGATCCAGAACACCCTCTTGATTCCTAAACAACTCAAAATTTAACTATGAGACTCTAGCTATCTATTCTTCAACCACCTCAGAGACCTGAGAGGGATAAATATATCTGATTATATAGGAAGTGCAGGGCCTGCAGCTTCCAAAACTAAAAAATGACATACCAGTGGCTGCCTGGACAGTTCCCATTTTCTCTCCATACATTACAGCATCAATCTTCAGCCATTTGGCCCCATTTCTCTGACAGACATTGGTTGTAGAGCAGGAATTATGAAGGACTTACCTACCCTGTCTTGGCAGAGCTAGGCTGTCGACTTACCTGCTTCCAAGTTTTGTCCTTTTTGGACAGAAGTCTGTCTACAGTTGAAGCAAGTGGTTTTTCTTGCCAAGAGAATGGCTTACCACCAATTTAATCATCTCCCACTGGAGATTCTTCGATGCTCATCTTCTACTTGGAGTAATATAGGGGGTGCTGTCAGGAGCTGACATGTCTCGATATCAAAAAATCTTAAGTTAAGAAAACAACTTTGAATGCCATATTCTGCAGATCTCTTGAGGTTTTTGAAGATGCCCTATCTATCTCTTATATTTAGATAAGAAAATATTGCTTGTTTCTTAGCAACTTGATTTCTGAGTAGCTTAGAAAATAACTGTGATAGACTGTCATAGTAACTAACAAAATGACACGTTTTCATGACTATTAGTTTCCGTTTCTTAATTATCCTAAACAGTTTATGTCGGTTGGTAGCGAGAGGTCAAAACTTGATATTTCATTTTTAAGTATTACTACAAACAATACCTTTAAGAAGCGTCACCCTTAATTTTGTATCAATATACAAAGATCAATACCAATGTGGCCAAATATAATCTTAATTTTGTATCAATATACAAAGATCAGTACCGATGTAGCCCAATACAATCTTAATTTTACATTAATATACTAGGGTCAATACCATTGTGGCCAAATATAATCTTAATTTTGTATCAATATACAAAGATCAATACCGATGTAGCCCTATACAATCTTAAATTTGCATTAATATACAATGATCAATACCAATTTAGCCAAATATAATATTAATTTTGTATCAGTATACAAAGGTATAAAGCTATATTCAATAATCTGTCCTTTTTTCTTCTTCTTTCCTATACTATGTCTATGTCCCATTTTTCTCAAGTCTGTTCACTCCTATATAGGAGAGAAAGGAGGATGCAGAAAAGCAAAAGAGAGTTTTTTCCCCATTTGAAAAGTTATAGTGAAGAATAATTACATCAGAAATGATATGCTATACAATTTTTATTCATCCTCACAAATTTTCAGTTTCTGTCCAACCAAAAAACTTCTGCAATTTTGAAAATAAAAACATAAGGCAAACCTTACCTTATATGTAATACTTAAGAAAATTTGATTCTAATTTATTAAAATATTGGGGTTTGATAATAACACTCAATAGAAAAGGTAACTTGCACCACAATGAACTAAAAGTTGATTTCTTTTGGTTACTCCTAAACTTGGCTGAACAATGTTAAAACTCATTTTTAAAGCAATCAAAGATAAGCCCTTCCCTTAACCAAAGTGTGTGGGTGAAAAACCTCATCAAATGTTTTGTAATATGTCCCTGAAGCCGAGATGTAATGTCTCACAATAGCAAGTTAAACCTTACTATAAACAAAAGTCCTCATGGACTTTGTGAACATTCGTGAAGGTTTGTGCGCTAAATGCTGTCCATTCTACTGTCATTTCTTGTGCAGGACATCTTGGAGAAAGACTGGCCGGCTTTAGATTCCACTGGCTTCCCTTCACAAACACAGCTTCTCTCCAACCAGCTGCCCTGGCCAAAGGTAAGATGTCATGGAAACTGCTATGTGCTCGATCTTTGCTGGCTTCTGAAGGCTCTGCTGTGCAGTGGTGATTAATAATACAATTTATTGACTTGAAAAACATAATTACTTTTAGAAGCCTTTGACTTCCTCTTCATCCCCAGATGCAATTTTTCATGTAGCTTTTCTTTCATTTCCTCTTTTTTTTTCTTTACTTTGGATTTCTTTCAACGCTTTATTTCACAGTAGCCAGAAAAAAGAAATGATGTGCTTCAGCTGCATATTTGGCAGTAGACTAAAATTACTAGTTGACAGCACTTTAAAAATGTAGAAATACACACTGAGAGGCAGCAGCTGAGGATCCTCAGCCAGAGGTCAAGGGACTACAATATCTGTTATTTATTTGATAATCTTTGAAGTTTTTGTTTTCTGAGATTTTTAAAGATCTTTGCAATTAATCATTTCATATGTGTGAGCTACTCTCACAAAAGCATACTCTTCACCATGTAACCAAAAAAAGTTTAGGCATGTTCCACAAATTTCATTTTGTTTTTGTAATGAATGTCCCTTTAGAGACTGTTCAGGCTGACACATGTGAGGTAACAATACAAATTTGGGATTGTTCAATTTACTTTACATTTATTTATGCTTTTAAAATAAGAACTCTCGGACTTTGAAACACAATGAAACTCCACTTACTGTACCAGCTCATCCAGCTCAAGCATGGCTATGCAATGAGAAAGAAAATTTGGTTTCATCAGAACACACACAGTTAAGTAGCAGGTAAGCTAAGCTATTAAGTCGGTTTCAACGTATGAACAGCAAAGACAAATCCCTTAGAAAAGTAGAATAACTATAAAAATGGTTGTGAGTTGACTTGCTTAGAAGATGGAACACATGTAATAATAAAATATGGAAAGTTTAGTGTTCAAAAAATGTGCAGAGGAGATGAAATAAAGCAACAAAACTTGTATTTTGGCAAAATAAAGCAATAATTGTGCAAAAGGATCATCATGGCCTGACAGGTAAAGAGGACTAGAATAAAATCTCAATACCTCAGTCCTCTCAGCAAAAGGATTGAAATATGCTCCATGTAATTGAAATGTAAACATTTTAAATTAATGGCAGACTTTTATTACTTTTCAAGATAAAGCTCCTCTGTAGCTTAAATGGATTTTATTCCCAAGTTTGAGACAACATAAACAGCTTGTAGTTTTTAAAAGAGCTGACGTACTTGTGTTGATTCTGTTCAAATACATGCATTTCTGTTAGCAGATCGGAAAACAGAACTTTATCCTGGACACCTCAATCAATGACAAGTAGGAAGAGTTTACAACAATCTGTAAAAGAAGAAAAAATTTCACAAGAATGGTAAGTTCTCTATTTTACACTAAAGGAAATAAACTGAAGGGCTCCTGGATATCTGAGGCAGATATATTTTTGGAATTCAAGAAGCCATTAATATTTAAGAAGCTGACCTTTGAAATAAGTTAGACTTTATTAATTAGAATTACAAATTTATTGAATGTGATATAATTCAAACATGTGCATTTTCATGTATGTCTATAAATATGCTTCAGGTATTTTTAAATTTATCTTTTCAATAGGGGCTTTAAGGATATCTCCACAGCTCAGCAAATGCTAAAGAGAGCACAGAAAATGAAATCAAAAAAACTGAGGAAAAAATTAGGTAAGTAATGACCTTTGGGCAGTAGCTGTGTGTGTTACTGAGTATAATAATTTTTTTATTATATTTTCTATGTTGTATTTAATATGAACAGAAATTAATGCACAGGTGACTACATCTAAGATAATAACTGCAAAATCCTCAATTTCCAAAGAAAATTATACAATCATATTTAATGATATATATTGTCCTTTAATTTTTAAAATAGCCCCTGTATTACATTCATTGGTATTGACTTCTTTGTGTGCTGTGCACTGTGTCAGTTCTGTCATAATTTCTCTCTGAGCTGGTACATTCTGGAAAGTTGATTCGAAAACCATTCGTTTCATTTGCTCATTCTTTGTGTGCTCTTAAATCGCTTGGTTAGTCAGTAAACTAAATACATCAGTTTGGTGGATTTTAGCTATACAGATTCACATATGGAAAGAAACACAATGTATTTCTTTCATGATTTTGAAGAATTTGGTAAAAATTGGAAGGCATGTTTTTTTTTTTTCTATCCACTTGTGAGATTATCCTACAAATCATTTGTCTACTCATTTTCATATCCATGGTAAATATAGAGATATCAGGCAAGAAATAGCAAATGGTTATGATTTTATATGTTTTCAAAATTATTTAAAATTAATATATTGCATTTAACTTCCATATTTATAGTCCCATGAGTTCATGGGCTTAATATAGGGCACACGACTGTTCTAATGTGCAGTTTTGTTGCAGGTAATGAAGAAGGAAATCTATTCTTGTAGCTCAGAAATTACCTATTTTATGGTTTTAAATTCTTATAAATATGCATTTATATTAAACCTAAATTAAAATAATCATTTTAATAAATCAAATGTTTTTATATCATCACTAGCTATAGATAAATTCAAGGTAACTCATATTTAGTTTTTTAAACACACAATTTTTCTATCTTAATGTGATATTAGTTATTTTATTTTCTATGTTGTTTCCTTTTGAGATAACTGCAATTTTGTATAATTTTTGTCAGATTGTACAAAACATTGAACATTTAAACATTTTTAACCAGTTTGAGTAAGTACCATGTTTCCCCTCATTTTGTAAACCTCTATGAAGGTCATCTGCTGTGAACTGAACCATTTTATGGCCAGTTCAGTGAAATGATGACTCCAAACCCAGAAAGTTTTGAAGCTCAATCTGGGCATGTGGAATGCAATGCAATAAATAAGGTTGTTCAATAAATGTCTTTATTGATTTTATCTGATTTTCTGTTCTTCTAGAAGAGTTTCAAAAGAAGCTGTTTTAATACTAATACAAAATTATATGGAAACTCCTGAGCCACATTCAAAGGCAAAATGGGTTGAGAACTGACCCAGGGAATACTCAATTAGTAACTGCCTATTTCTTTTCTTTTTTTTAAATCAATAAATTTATTTATTTGTTGCTTCAGGTTACATCTTCATCATATTGCCCTCTTTCCCCCCTTCCCAGCCCAGCCCTCCTACCCTCTACCTCCTAACCCTTCCATCCCATTCCTCTGGAGTGGAGTGTCTTTACATAACAGTCCCTTACCCCAGTTCAGAAGTCATATGAGGGCCAAGAGCCTCCTCATACACTGGGGGCCTACAAGGCAGCACCACCAGTGAAAAGTATCTCATTGCCAGGGAGAAAAAAACTAAAAAGCAAACAAACAAACAAACAAAAAAATAAAAAGTCTATGTCCATGTTCCCTTTGGTGCATTGGTTGTAGTATAGTTATCCTGTACTATATGACTAAAATCCAATTATAAGTGAGTAGATGCCATGTGCATCCTTCTGGGTCTGGGTTAGCTCACTCAGGATGAGCTTCTCTAGTTCCACCCTTTTGGCTGCAAATTGCATAATTTCATTGTTTCTGATAGCTGAGTAGTATTCCATTGTGTAGATGTACCATAGTTTTTTAATCCATTCTTCAGTTGAGGGATATCTGGGTTGTTTCCAGTTTCTAGCTATTACAAATAAGGCTGCTATGAACATAGATGAGGAAACTTCCTTGTGAATTGGTGAGGAGTCATTTGGATGTATACCCAGAAGTGGTATGGTTGGGTCCCAAGGCAGAGCTATTCTAAGATTTCTAAGATATCTTCAGACTGACCTCCATAGTGATTGCACAAGCCTGCACTCCCACCAGCAATGGAGGAGGGTTCCCCTTTCTCCACACTAGTGCAATGATATAAATAGAATGTGTGATTGAACAGCCAATTAGCATCTAACATCTTTTAAAAAAATGCAATACTGTATTTTGCACGCAGAATTTTCTGGACATGTGCCTAAACACATTTCATATTTTGGTTTAAAAGAAGTACAACTGCTTTAATTTTTTTGATTGTCAAAGGGAGGTTTGGATATGTCAGACTCTATTCTTCGGCTGTCTCATACACACCCAGAATCTCATATGCACTCCTGTGGGAAGGTTTCCAGTCAAGAGCATAAGTTTCAAAATAAGTTCCCCGATTATGCATCGTGCAGCCTCAGCTTTTTGCTCCTCAGTCTGGTACAGGAGTTCCTAGCTTCCACAGTGGCTTAATCTGTAGAAAAATAAAACCACAGGGTGCCTATTTATATTCAAGAAGTTTTGTTAGCTCCTCTTTACATAAAAATAACAGCATGTTTGCAGTAACCTCCCATGGTGAGAGCTAAGAAAAAGTATAAGGCCCCAGAACTGTTATATTAATCTGCCATCTCTCCTTTCCTACTATTACCAAAGCCTCACTTACTTTTGGTTGAGGAAAGTTTGATAAATTAGCATATTAAATACGTTTCAGAAAATGATTCAGTGAGCAATATCTGCATAGATGTGACTTTTTCTTTGTTTCTATTTTACTTGTTTGCTTTAAATTTGTGGTCACAACTAGATATAATTAATCAAAAAAGTTTCTTTTTATCTGTCACAAGGGGGCATGATAGGGTCAAAAATGAGAAGGGAAAACTCACAGTCAAACTTTATAACATTGTTTTTAACTTAATATTTTGGCAGTGGTGAATAAGCAGAATGTGTTAGCCAAAAGCTGTGACAATTGTGACTTTTTAAATGGAAACCATCAACTGATTGCATAATCCCAATAGACTCTTTATCACTTAGTGAAAATTTAAATCTCTATGTCATATGCTAATTGCTTTTTTTAACATCAACATATTAGACTAAAGACACAAAATCATTTTGACCTTAAAATCTAAATCCCTAAATATGGCATTTTGTGATGATCCATTCATGGTTCTCATGGCTTTCCTCTATATCCTCCTCAATTGGAATAAGAGGGGGGTTAAAATGGGAAAGAAAACCAGAAAGATCCTCTTTAGTGATCACATTTTATTTACCTTTTATTAAGGCTATTTTTATTTTCATCTGTGAGTAAAATTATGTAAGACTTTTTGTGATGAGCTTTCTTTTAGAGATTAAAATTTAGATCAAACTCCTGTTGCCTTTCCAGTTTTCATAATTGAACTGCTAATTAGTTTACTTGAATATGACCATGATTTAAAATTTCAGCCACTAATGTTCTAAAACAATATTTAAATATTTACTTAAATATCCAAATTCTGGTAAATCTGAAAAGCTTACTAGGAAAGTTTAAATACTTTTGGAAAACTTGTCAATGTGAAACTTTGAAGCCATGAGAGGGCAGCATTGCCCACAAAAGTGCTGTGAGAGCTGCTGGTTCTGTTGGCTGAGAACAGACAGGATCTGTTAATCAAATGGAATCAACAGTATTCTGCATTCTAACAAAACCAAGATACTCAAGGAAGTTGATCATACCCACTGAGTATGGAAGGATTAAATATCGGTCATGAAAAATATAACATAAGCTGGTCAGGAGAAAGCACTTCATATTTCCTGTTCTCATGTTTTTACATACTTTTATTAGCCAAGGAATATGAATCAACAAATTTATTTAATATGAAAATAAAAGCATGGCAGCTACAGAAGTCCAGTGATTTGAGAAAGTAGTGGATGACGGAATAAGTTGCAGAGAGAGGAAGAAAACTGCTGAAGAAACTGATTAATCATGAAGCACAGTTGAAGAACCACTAATGGAAGCAAATAGTGTGGACAGCTGTTAGGGAAGCCCCGGCTGAAATAGGCTGCTATAACTGAGGATGTCTATTTCAAGAGTAGCAGGACCCAGTGTCCTGCATAGCAGATTTACAGGCCACCGACACGAGCCTGGTGTGTTTTCTCTTACTTCTAAGATACAAAATATATTGTTTGCATAAAAAAAGAGAAGTAGAAGCGGAAAGATAGTGGAGGAATTGCATGCCAGTCTTGATAGAAAGTCTAAAGTTGTGTTAAGTTATCATTGTTAACAGTTTATGTTTTATTACTGTTGTTGTTTTACCTAGTAAGTAATTGGTTTTTTTCTTTGTGACTGACACCAGCTAGAAACAATAATAACTAGGCCTGTTTTGTATATTGTCTCCCTGTTTGTTCTACGGCCTTCTACATAGAAGTAATTTCAGAATTTGTTGAGCAGAATTGGAGGTATCAGACACTGAGGGAAGTTTAAGATTCAGCACTTCAATGAAGAGGACCATATGTAAAGCGAGAGTTCCAGGTCTATTGAAAACATGCCGGGTCAATAACCTGAGGGTAGTGAGCATATGTGGGAGTAAGACTAGATGAGTGGGCAGGGAAAAGGGAGCGGGTGGCGGGTTTTGATGCGTAGTGCCCCTTAGAAGCTCTAAGTGGATGGATTTGGGTGCATAGAAGCTGGTAAAGTATAAGGGTAGAAGATATAGAATGTAGACATAAAAATGTTTCCCCGTGTTTATGAAATTTATGCATGTTGAATTTAAACTTTTGTAGTTAAAGAAAAGAAAAAAAGATGAAATAAAACAGGTTATTTTTGATGGGAGGACAACACAGAAGGATAAAAGTGATTCATTGACTCTTAATTCCTGATAGTACCAAATATAGGATTCTCGTTCAGTAGGTATTTTCTGGTTTTATTTTCATATGTGGCTTAAGCTATTTTGTATCATTAAATCATATCTAAGAATTAAGTAATATCAAAAAATTTAAAAAGACTCATTTTATGCATGCTGTTCATGGATTGTGAGAAAGGAGTTTCCAAAATTATCATTTGGAAAAATATAGCTACAATATAGCTAATGCATTTTTAAGTGAGAGGGACCAAGAATGATCGGTATTGACAAAACTTCAGCAAAATGAAGTTTCATATTTATTTTATTTACCTCAAATTTTCTAGAAATAATCAATAAGTATTTTTTACCCAACACTACTTTGTTGTGCTTCCAAAAAACAATAACAGAATTCGCTTTGAATTGTAAGCAATTGAGTCTCTACCTATATCACATTAAATTCCCAGAATCTACTAATATGTCTGTCCCCTAACTGAACATTAAAGTTACTGATAAACATTTGCTAGTATATATTTGTGACTTTGTGAGTCTTTAATCAATCACGGATTTATATTCAGGAAGTTAATTTTAAATTAGCACACAGTATGTACATACGCACAAACAGAAGTTGCTGCGAATGTGGTTCAAGAGGGCCAGACTTTATCCCAGCCCTTTTTTCGTAGCAGTGTTTTTCATGTGGTGCTGGCTTTAGACACATGATGGGTGCAAGTGTAAATGGAGTTGTGGATTCTCGCTCCAGGGTTTCACGCAAAGAACAGGAAACAGGCAATGGAGGAGTTCCAGCCTTGAGAGGGCAAGAACTCATTGTGTGAAAGTATGAAAGTGTATCCTAGACTTCAGTGGATACCCCAAGATGTTGGCTGTGGAATATCTGCCAAGAAGAACTATATATAGAGAATAGAACCAACCCAAGAGAGATGCATGTTATAGGAAGCAGAAATGGATGAAAAGATGCACCTAGACCTTTGAGGTCAAATTTCTGGACCAAGATACGGAACCACAGGATCTGGTCTTTGCTTTGCTGAATTCCAGTATTGCTTTAAGTCTAGTAGTTCCCTGCCATGTCCCTGTTTATCTTTTTATATTGGTAATATATATTTTGTGGCATTGTATGATGGAATATGTAATTTGTGTTCTTATTTTATAAGCGGTTGCCATTAAAAGATTGCCTTGAGTCAACACAACAGACTGAACTGGCAAAGAGTGTTAAGACTGTAAAAGTCTGTGATATATTTGAAGGTGAATTTGTGAATTTGACATTATGTTATGGACATAAGGCTATGGCCAGGGAGTTGCATATTGTATTTGAATGAGAAGTGCCCCCGGTAATCTCAGGCATTTCAACGCTTGGTTCCCTTTGATAACACTGATTAGAGAAGTTTAGAAGGCAGATGAAGAAAAAAGGAAGGTGAGATTTAAAACCTTTGCCTCTTCCAGTTTACTTTGTCTGCTTTGTGCTTTTGGTTCAAGATGTGAGCTCCCAGTATCCTGCTGCTGTGGCTGCTGTTTGTTGCCATGATTCTGCTCTGCGTTCATGAAATCTCATCCCCCAGGAACTATAAGCTAAAATAAACTCTCTCTTAAGTTGCTTTTGTCCTTGGTGTTTGATTATAATATAAAAGTAACTAATACACTCTTTTAACAAGAGAAATGGGTATTTCTCATGCAGGAAGCCCTGAGTTCAGCCCTGAGCATATCACAAAATTGGGCATACCCGTGCCAGGTTGAAATTCCTTCAGAAGGGTGAGGCAAGTGAGTTGAAGTCAAAGGTTATCCTAAAAGTTTGAGACCACCTTTACGCTATTTGAGACTTTATCTTAAAAAATTCCACACTAACTACATTTAATGTGAGAAGAATGGTATTAAGGTAGCAAATCAAAATTGAGACCATAGAAACTGAAAAAGGGATTATGGAGATGATGGATATTGTCATGGAAATTTTATGAATTAACTCTAATTATGTTACCTTAATGAGAAAACGGTTATAAACCATCAAGCATGGAGCCAAATGCATAAATCAATTAGATTTGCTTACCTGAGAGTCTCTTTATATATGTTTAAAACCATATTTAATGTATTTTTAACAACATTAAGGCATACTAGTAGAATGAAAGAACTTTTAAACAATTACAACAGACAAATACACTTAATGAGAAAAACAGACTTTAAAATTGAAAATATTGGATTCATCTATTGCCGATATGTCCCACCATATTCTATGAATGATTAAAGATATTTCTAGTAATTTAATCATTTGAAAATGTTGCCATTATTTATGATGGCTTACTTTTCTTTTCTTGTAACATTTACATACCTACACTTACATGAGTCAAATTTTTGGACATAACATACACTGTGTGTCAACTTTTACACTCAAAGTCAATGTAGGAAAACTAGACAGAATGCAGATCAGTTTCTTAATATCTATCCAACCAGAAAATGTTGACCCTAAGATCTGGCATAATATACAATGTGCCCAGAATGATCTACAAGCTATTCTCTTTACAGTATCCTTTTTTTCCTGGCTTCCCTATTTGTATTTCCTAAGTCTTGGAATGGTATTTTATTCACAGTGATATTTATAGGCATTATTAGTATCCATTTTGTTCCATGTTAAATTATCACTTTTTTGTTTGTTTGAAACAAGCTTTCACAGTGTAACCCTGGCTGTTCTGGAACTCACTCTGTAGACCAGGCTGGTCTTCAACTCACATAGATCTGCCTACCTCTGCCTCCCAAGAGCTGGGATTAAAGGAAAGTATCACCATACCCGGTAATCACAGACCGTTTTCAAAGTGCCATGGGGGTGCTGAGATTTGAACCCTGGTCCTTCAAAAGAGCAGTGAATGCTCTTAACCACTGAGACATCTCTCCAGCCTTATTACCACATCTGTTGCTTCTTATCATTATCTTTTAAAATTTGAATTAAGTTTTGATTCAGCTTAAGGTAATGCAATCAAAGTGTTCTGAAACTAAAGGATATTCATTATGTAGTGCTTCACATATGCTCTTGGGAAATAGAATTATGTTAATGAATGAGTTTTGTCTGACATGCCTTCTAAACATTTATATGTATTAGATGATTGGATAATACAATGAGGTAAATGATATTGTTATCCCTGCTCCATTTATTAATTTGTACATATTGAGAATGTTATTTTTCCAAGGAAGTTCCGAACAAGGGATTGACACATGTTTTTGTTCATAATATTTGTTCACTTGAATAAAAGCTAGCCAATTACAGATCCATCTATCTATTTTGTATAATCAAAATATTTGGGAAGAATGTAATCATTTTGAAATGTTTCCATGATATATGTTGACCTGTCTGTGTTTGTACCATGTGTTGAGTCACACAAGAGAGTGAAACACTGAGCAACTCTACACGCAAAGTCAGTATTGTTCAGATTGGAGAGAGAAGGCAGCCTGGAAAATTAATGTGTTTACATCCATAAAACTCGTAAAGGTTGGAACTGATATGTAACCCAGTTATGCAGAATTCTAACACCATCCCTCTGGAAGCAACATAGATCTAATAAGAATGCAAGAAGAAAGAAGACTAAGAGAATTGAAAGATGATCATGAGGAACCACAGCATTATGCCACAATCTGTAATATAAGTTGGAGGAATTATATATTCTCTCCCTCTCTGCCATACATTTCTTTTGAGGTATCACTAGATATAAGAATGGCTCATATGACATAAGCTACCTTTGTTATGGCACATCTGTGCATTTATTATTATTGCTGATTCTTAGTGAATTTTTGTAGGAACTCCCAATGATTACAGTGTCTTAAGGCACAGATGCCTCAGACAGGAGCCAAACATCGACTGATAATTTCATTATAGTCATTATAGTATTGGCAAGCATGTAGGTGTGCCTGACTGGGCCCAGTACTTGACAGAAGACTACAACGGGTTGGCAGGTTGCTCATCACAGAGGATTCTTCTATAGATAATTATTCTTTCTACTTTGACATTAAGCTATAAATGTACTTTGGTATTTATGTTTAAAATCTTAGCTTTTCTATTTGATATATTTAATTATTTTACACTAGATATTAAATAAAAGTTTATTACTCATCTTGACCTTTTTCCAAATAATACAATTTTCAAAAAAAAAAAAAGTGTACCACCCTATAAAGGTGGTTTTTGTGTAACCATACTAAGAGTACATACATTTCCATTAACTTTCATCTCCTGGTGCTTACATCACTCACTGCCTTGTTAGTCTTTAGTCAAAACTTCTAAATAATGCAGGGCAAAATTCTATTTTTGCATTCTATACAACCACTTATTATTAATAAGAAATTAAAAGACCCTACATTCACACTTTGTAATATGCTAGATTATTACTATTTCTAAGTTTGAAATATAGAAAGAATCCATATAACATTATTGTTAAAAAGATTTCATTAACTTCCTTGTTATGTAAATTCATTAATAAAAAAGAGAAATGATCACTTTTATATGGGAAATTATTGTTTTCTATTAGTTACGTTTTCTTGCTGTCTTGTTTGCATCTCACATGTGTGTTCTCTGTATAGTGCAGCAAGAATATATTAACAATTTTGTCTTCCCTCTTAACAGATTTTTCTAGTTTGAGTGAAAATATTAGAAAGGGAACTAAAATAATAAATAGTAGCATGACTCCCCAATAAGAAGATGATGTCAAATGGAAAACATATATATGTTCAAATTTTCACAATATTATTAACATTTCTGTCATGTTACAAAAGTAGAGCCACATATTTCATCATATGACTAAGAATATTTTATAATATTAAGTATAAAAAGATATCAAAAACTTCACAGAGCTTCATAAAGTGTGCATAATTGTTAATACCAGTATAAAGGAAACATGTGGACAAGTTAGAGAAGGAGTAACCTAGAGGCGGTCTTATCTTTCTTTTATCTTTCCTCTTATTTTTTTTTCTCCTAGAACCATCTGTGCGACTAGCATTATTCAAAAAAAACAGAAATAAATTTTCTGTTACAAACTCATCAAAGAAAACACAACTCAACAGAGATGGTTACTTTGAAGGTAAGATTTAATGAAAGACACAGAAAGATTTTTAAAAAGGTCTGTAAGGCTAGAAAAAATGTTATTAAAATATTTTCATTCCTCATAAGACCTACAGTACACATATGAAAGATATATATGTAAACTAGCTTTTAATAAGGATTAAATATATTTATCAAGATAAAAACCTTATTTATCATGCTGATATATTAGTATATTTTTTCATTTCTGTTAGTGATTTTGTAGATTTTAAATGCCTTCTATTTTTTATAAATAAGCCTGTCATATAGTGTCATCAGTTTTAATATTGGTATAAAATTTTTACAGTTGCAAATTATATTAATTTCAATTAGTGAGATTTATTATATGCTAAAATGATATTCTAATATGCTTACAGTTAGATCTATAAATTCATTTAACAGTACAAATAATACTCTGTTGTTTAAACTATCCGAAAAATAGAAAAATCTGTTGATTTACAGGGAAGACAATATTGTGAATATAACCAATATAACCTATATACTCAATACTGAAAGCTTTCTCAGTTACTTTTAGAATTGAAGGATTTCATATCTAGTTGACAGATTACATTTCTGATTTCAGCATTCAGAAGACTTATAGACTTGTATTATTAAACAGAACCACCATGTGATTTACCTGTTTTATACCTATTTGTAGTTCTAAAATTTTTATAGTTTATTCTACCCATACCCTCTGATAATCATTTATAACAGGGGGAGAAGGCACATATTTTTAAATGGAACGTAACTATTGTCCTCTATATCTTTTATGTAAATAAATCTTAAAATGCATACATCATTAATAGACCAATTAAGAATGACTTCATTGTGATTTGCATTTCATTATTGTTTGGAAGTCACTAAATTATATTGACATAGAGATACAAATTAAAGTGTACCTGGTTTGAAGACATGATGTCTGGAGTTTTCTTGAAAGTCTATAACCACAAACACATATTTAGAAAGACATGTGAAGCATGTGTGGCAGTTTATTGAGTTTATTGCATGAATAGATTATGGCACATGTATATACATATGGTATGTGTATCCATTATATTGTTTTAATATTTACAGTTTTTCCATGGTAAGTCAATTTTCAATATCAATTCAATATTGGTCTTGAGAGATGACTCAGCAGTTCAGAGCAGTGGCTGTCCTGTATTCACGCATCTACTTTGGAGGCTTACAAGTATCTGTGGCTCCAGTCCTAGGATAGTCAAATCCATCTTCTGGCCTCCTAGGGTACCAGACACACATGTGGTAAACAGAAACACATGCAAGCAAAGTAATATATACATCTAAAGTAAAAAAATAAAAATACCAAATTGTAGGAGATATTTTATAAGAATTAAATTATATTTCCAAAATAAAATAAACCTGAACTTTCAAATGACATTCATTTTCTTGTTATAATGTTAACTTTACTAGTTCACTATTGTTAGAAGTAATAGTATCAGTTGTGATGAGATTAGTATAAACTTCATAGTTCATACTAACCTTTTCCTGTTAAATAGAGACATTATTACTATAGAGAGGAAATACCAAGAAAACATTTAATTTAGATGACTCAGACATACAGAAAGAAGGACTCTATCCTTAAATGTTCTAGTGTGTTCTGACTTCCTCCTCATAATATAACATGTGAGCAGCATGCTTTTCTAATTATGAACTAATATAAAATAGGCTAAGAAAAGTTCCCAATAAAGACAGCAAATGTCCTATAGATAGAACACAAAGTATTTGCACATAAGTTTTATCAGCAATTTGCTTTTGGTTTTGGTTTTAGGTTGTTCTCTCTCTCTCTCTCACGTGAAAATCATTTGTTTTGCTATTTCATATTGTTTTAGTCTTAAATATTTAGAACATCCTTTGTTATATATTGAATGAGTATTATGTATAAACAGATTTCCTAACTAGTGGATAATAGTGGTTATTTTAAGGCTTTTGAACTTAAATAATGGGCTTGACAATAATGGTTCTACATGAAACAAAATTTACAATTAATATATTGACAATCATCCTTTTTTAAAGAGGAGTTAATGATAAGATGATTCTTGTTCTGGTTGGAGGCCATGCTGTCTTAACTGCTACTCTGAATCCATCCTGCACCTCAGTGTGTGCTCAGTGATGTGGAGGATCCTTTAATATAGCAGACTGACCAAGTACAGCGGCCTAGTCAAGGTTGCATTTTTAAAACAAGTCTTTTGAGAAAAAAAAACTTTGCTTGTTATATATTATTCTTTAAAACTACAATTCAATTAATTTTACTGTTACATAACCAGATTACCTCTTCATTTCAGAACATAAGAACTTAGTTTCCCCCAAGAAAAAAAAAATGAAATAAAATTCATAGTGGGAATCTCAGCTCTCTCCCAATGAGGAAAATCAAAATTAAATTTGCTATAGGTTTAGATTAAATAACTCCATGTGGAATAGTATCTCAGAATTATGGTATGCCAGCATTGTTTTATAATTTTTTTATTTTCCTCTAATTAGATCATAGTATTATATGAATATTGATTCTATAATTCTAATTTATTTTATAGTAACACTGTATGAGTTATAGAAAAACATTCATTTTCAATTTTGCAGTCATAATCATATGAAATGTCATGAGTACTGTAAATTGTATTAAATGCTTTGATTATTACTATAGCCCTTTTCTGGATGTCAATAGATAAATGAAGATGTCCACTTGAAAATTATGGTTACACCTGAGGAATATATGATATGGAATAAATTATATTAAATAGTACAAGGTAAAAATGCCCACTTTCATCGGCCCATATTTATAAAATACCTATTTGCATAGTTTGACACGTACATGAAATGTGAAGAATATCTTTACCTTAAACCTATTCAAGGCAAGATATTGACCACATCTGTACCCAAGGAAACCAAAAACATCTGCCATGTGTCAGATATTATTCAGTTCTTCCCATTGGACTGTGGGCCTAAAGACTGTATAGATCCATTACAGTTTGCATGCTTGCTTGCTTGTTTGATTTTTTTAGGTAGCTACCTTAGTTTACCACTGTAATCACATATAATTCTCACTTGAGTTTAATATCTAATCTTGCCTTGAAAGTTGAAACACTATATTCTCTTGATAGTCTCTGAAAACAAATTTTGTTTGGTTTCTTTTTAAGTGATCTGTTAAGAATCCTGAAATCACTCTTCAGTATTTGTCACTGACCTAAGAGAAAACACCATTGTGGTGTTATAAGTATGTATACCATAATTTGTCTAGCACTTTAAATATTTTTTGAAATCATTGTTTCAACTATATTATTTACTTAATTTCTGTAAGTAAACTATAAGTCAAAGCAATTGTATTTAAATATTTATAGTATTAAAATCATACTGCTTAAAAAGAGATTTTAAGGTTCCATTATTAAAAAATGGTGTATAAATGCTCATGTCACTATCCTTGATAGTCACTATTGTAAGCTATTTTATTCTTCTTACATTATATTCATTGATAAATCATGAATGTAAAAATTATGAGGAACAATGTGGTATTTTGCATATGTATGCTACATGGTATGGTTAAACTCAGCTAATTAACACATATATTACCTCAAAAATCTATAATTTTTATACTGAAACTATTTTATAATTTCTTTTTTTAAAGATATATTTATTTATTTATCTTTTATGTATACAGTGTTCTGTCTGCAGGTATGCCACCAATTTTCATCATAGATGGTTGTGAGCTACCATGTGGTTGCTGGGAATTAAACTCACGACCTCTGGAAGAGCAATCAGTGCTCTTAACCTCTGAGCCATCTCTCCAGCCCCAATACTGAAACATTTAAATTATACCTTAACTATTCTGAAGTAGACAATATATCATTATCTTCTATAGTGGCTCTGATGTATGATGGATCTAAACACCTATTTTTCTTGCCTAGGTAGCCTTTGAACAACAGCTTCTCATTCCCTTCACTCTGCCCATCTTGAGTTCTAGTAACTGTTATTTTACTTTCTATGTTTATAAGATCAGCATTAGTAGGTTCTACATATGTGGTCCATGATGTGCCATCTGTACTATATTATTTTACTTATGATAATTTCCATCAAATTTATTTATGTTGTTATAAAGAGTGGGGTTCCTTTTACCCTTTTTAAGACTGAACAGGGGATAGAGGGTGGGAGGGTGGGACTGGGAGGGGTGAAAAGAGGACACTATGATGGAGATGTAACCTGAAGCAATAAGTAAATAAATAAATAAAAAGACTGAATAATAGTTCTGTGTGTATGTATACCATATTTTTTACAAGTTTGTGTTTTAGTATGCACTGTAGTTATTTACATATCCCGATGACTATGAATAATGCAATGAACACAGACTTGCAGGTACCTCTACCCTAATGTCCTCATTCCCTTTAGATAGTTGGCCAATATTGAGATTGTTAGATCAAATAGTATTTCTATTTTAACTCTCCTGAGGAATTTCCATAGTGTTTTAAATAGTAGTTGTAGTAATTTACATTCCTCAAACTGTGAATATTTGGTGTATTTTCTCCACATGATGGCTTTTTATCTTCTGTGTTTGTGATAAAAGCCATGCAACTAAAGTAGAATATATTTTATTATGGTTGTATGGTTTCTCAATCTCCTTATATTAGTGATTTTGGATATTTTTTTTTCATTTACAGGTTCTTTATTTATATATGTCATACTTTTAGACAGACAGATGATAGATAGAGAGATGACAGGTAGACAGACCAATAGACACACTTTTAAAAACCATTTTAAAATGTATTTGTTTATTTTCCATTCCACATGCAACCACCCTCCCTCTCCTCCTTCCAGTCCCACCCTCTCACCCTCTTCCCCTATCCCTACCACCCACCTGGTACCAAACTACTCTGGCACATCAGATTTTATCATGGCTAAGTGCCTTCTCTTCTACTGAGGCAAGACAAGACACGTCTGCTGCCATCTGAGAGGCTTTGTCTGGCAGATAATGGAAACAGATGCAGAGACACACAGCCAAACGTTAGGTGAGACTCAGGGAGTCTTGTACATAGACATTTTTAAACCACTGCCTGGATCATTGTCTTAGAGTTTCCTTACTGTTATCATTTAGTGGTCTAGTTTCAATTTATTGAAGAAATTATCCTTTCTCTGTTGTGCATTATTGGGACTCATGTGTAAAAATGACAGTAACCATAAATATGTGGGTTTGCTTCTGAGTGTTCTGTCTTATTTCACTGGCTCATGTGTCTGTGTCTATGCCAGCATTATGCTGCTCTGATGACAATTACTTTCTTAATAAATTTTGAGATCTGGGAATCTGATGCCTTATGCTTTGTTCCTGAAGCCCATGATATCTTTAACTCTTCTATGGTTCCATGTAAATTTAATAATTTTATTACATTTCTGTGAAAAATGACCTTGGAATTTTGAAACAATTACATCAAATCTTTCCAAAAGTTGTGTATGAAGATGTTAAGCAAAAAATAGAGCCCTTTAGCCTGGAATAGCTTTCCATTTTCTAATCTTTTCTTCAGTTGGCTGCGATTCTAGTGTGTTTGATATTCTTCAGAATAGAGTGGTTTTTCAATTCTTAGTTGAATTTATATAGAAGGATTTTATTGATGTTGCTTGCCAAGTTTTTGGTTTCATTTTTGTATTTTTAAAATATGTAAAATACTATTCACATTTTGCATCTTCCTGCTTTACTGAATTTAATAATCAAATGTTGCAAGAATATTTAGGTTGTAGTAGAGTAGGGAAGACTGTACTGTCAACAAATAGAGACAGTTTTACTTAATTACATATCAGAATGCCTTTTCTATCTTTGTCTTGTTTCCTCCAGTTAGAATTACTGGTACTCTACAGTCAAAGTAGTAATCTTTTTATTCTACTATCTTAAGAGAAAATTTACAACTTTCACTATTAAGAATAAATCTCCTTCATTTTGTTAATGTGTGTGCCATATTTATTGACTTTCACAGGTCAAAACTTCATGCATCACTGAGTTAAATACCATTTGATCATAACTGTTTGAACCTCAGCGTTACCATTCAGTAGCTATGTGTTCTTCAGGAGGCGAACTTCTGTTAATTTACTATTTTGTGTTCATTTGTATTATGTATTTAGTTGTACTTTTGATTATTAAGGTTTATTTTTTATTACTTTTAGAATTGTGTGTGTGTGTGTGTGTGTGTGTGTGTGTGTGTGTGTGTGTGTGT
>CAJQZJ010000315.1:2000705-2013183 GCA_907164525.1 Lophiomys imhausi | reverse complement strand
GTGTGTGTGTGTGTGTGTGTGTGTGTGTGTGTGTGTGTGTGTGTGTGCAAATAAAGGCAGGTGCCCACAGAATTAAGGTGAAATGTTATATCCTGGAGATGGAGTTAGAAGCATTTTTGACCCACTCATCATCAGTGCTGAGAACTGAACTTTTTAAAGATAGTCTTAACCACTGAGTCATTAACTTATATTCATAGAATTGGTTAAAATTATATATATATATATATATATATATTTGGTGAGCACTGATTGTACACCAACTTGAATAAATAGGCCACAATCATGAAAATTATAAGGTATAACATATATTCCCAATGTCCAGTCCATACATATTTGGCAATTAATTTTAATATTCTATTATCTATCTATCTCCATGAGTTTAAAGTTCTATATCTAACTCATTTTTTCATCCTAACTTGCATTATCACCTTAAGCACATCTCCTTAGACGTAGAACATCCTTTTAATTCCTAAACAACTTAAAATTTAACTGTGAGTCTATAACTATCTAGTCTTCAACCACATCAGAGACCTGAGAAGGATCATTGTTTACAATTTGTGTTTCTCAAAAGTGGAAATAAAATACACATTGGAAGTGCATGGAGGGAGGGAATGGGTGGAAGGGGGTGGGGAACAATTAAAAAGTGTGTATTTCTTTTAAGGACTATGAGGTTAATTTCTTTCAGAGACTCTGATACATGTATCACAGCCATTCACATCTTAGAAGTGAGGAACCAGTATCTTGAGAATTTGATAAGTGACTTGTCCAAACTGGTACTAAAATTACGATAATATTATGGTATACAGAACCAAATATGTTTGACTCTGCTTTCGTGATAATTAATAACAATATTTTACATCACATCTGTTCATTTTCAAATACTTAGAAACCGTCACAAACAGCCCCACAGTGAACAGTGTATTTTTGCTTCATTTATGCTCATTTATATGTGTGCATAAACAAAATTCCTTGCCTACTCTCTTCTACTAAACTTCTAAATTTGCTACTTCTAAAGCTGAAGCAAATTTAGAATTCTAGGATTAGCCAGGGGGAAGAAATAAAGGCAGAGAAAAATGGGTCTAGCCTGACAACTTTCTCAGGAACATAGTTTTAAGTCTTAGTTCTTTTATTCCCTGGAACAATTTTACTTGATTTTAAAGTCAAGTTTTCTTAAATCCCAGTATGGTGCTGTCATCACAAACATGAATCCTATTTGTCCTCTTATAAAATAGACGATTTACAGATACCATATGTTCCTATATGTCATAAATGCTTAAATATTTTGTATTAAATTTTCAAGTAATGAAGACACTTGAAACACTTTAATTGCTATAACGTTTACTTCAGAGCATTCTAATCAAACCATCTTCTTTTGTGGTATCTTTTGCTTTATGATTACAAGCATTTTCTCCTGCTTTCTCCATTTTAATGACAGGTTAGAGCACACAATCATATTATGCAGATTTTTAGAGTAGGTTTTGTGTTTCCAAAGCTGTATATATAATACTTAATAATAGTGAGCAGTGTTTATGTATTAAGAGTTAACAGAGATTTACTAACATTTTGTCTGACTAGTAATTAGCCACAGGGAATGTGCAAGCAAAGAAAACCTGAAATCATTCTGCTAAAAAATGTCTGCAGTCTTATTTTTCTGTAGTAAAACATATTATTAATCAGAATACACATGTATAGAAAGATTTATAAAATGTGGTGTGTTTGTCAGTAGCTACATTTCCTACAATTACTATAATTTGAATTATTATATTCTGACCACATTGTGAATATCTTATATCATCTCTGTATCCCCTGCTGTTATTTGTAGGGCCCTAGGCCACAAAGCCATGAAGAAATGTTTACCATTAACTGCGTTTGACATGACTTCCTATGTTTATAGAACATAAGAAATGTTCATATGCAACATTACATGACAATACTAAATGTGTCTTTAAAGTATTCTATTTTAAAATTTTTGATGAGAAAATAAAATAACTTTCATCATTAAAAAGGAAACCTTCAAAGGGGCTTTCTGAGTAAGTAAAAACTCACAAAATCCTGACTTAAAATAATTTTGAATGTAGATGAGGTTAAAAGATGCTCACATATCTTTGAACATGTGTCTTCTTTTGTCATATTGGTTGGTGATCTTTATTCAACCCAGAAAATCCTTTCACTTAGCTTCTTCTTTTTTTTTTTTTATTCTTATCGTACACTACATTCTGACAGCAATTTCTCCTCCCTCCTCTTCTTCCCTAGTTTTTCTCCCCTACCTCCTACTCCCTGACATCCACCCCCCTCTGCCTCCTCTCAGAGAAAAGCAGGAACATCAACCAAACACTGTATAATAAGATACTATAAGACTATGCACTTACTATCACATCAGAGCTGGACAAGTCAATCTAGTAGGATGAAAGGGGTCCTATGGTAGGCAAAAGAGTCAGGGCCAGTTCTTGTTCCCACTCTTAGGATTCCCATAAGAACATCAAGCTATTCAGCCATAACACATATGCAGAGAACCTAGGTTGGAACTCTATAGGCTTCCTGATCTCTGCATGCACCCCATGGGTCCAGGTCACCCGCATTTTGTGGGGAATTTTCTGAAGTTCTCATGACCCTCTGGTTCCTCCAATCCTCACTTCCCTTCTTCCACAGGACTCCCTGAGCTCTGTCTGATGTTTGGCTGTGGCACTTCGCATCTGTTCCCATCAATTGCTGGATGAAATCTCTCAGGTCTTTTTGATGACAATTCTGCTAGACTTCAGTCTCAGAACACTCTGGAGGAAAGACAAAAGTTTGTGGCTGGATTCCTGTCCCATTCCCTCTTCTTGAGTTCTTGCCTAGTTCTAGAAGACTCTCTCATTACTAGGGTTACTCTCATAGATCCCATGGACTTTCCATTGTACTAGGTTTCTATCTCACCCCTGAAATGACACCCAATTCTAGTCATTTCTCTAAGTATTCCCCCTACCCACACGATCACTCCTGTTTCCAATTCCATCCTCCCCCAGTCCACCAGGGAAATCTATTCTATGTTCCCTTCCTGGGGAGTTCCTTGCATCCTGTACTAAGTCCTTGTTACACATCCTCTATGAGTCTGTGGACTACAGACTGATTGACTTTTACGTTACAGTTAATATCCATAGTAAGTGCATACCATGTTTGCTCTTCTGAGTCCAGGTTAACTCACTCAGGAAGATTTTTTTCTAGTTCTATCCATTTGCCTGAAAATGTCATGATGTCCTTGTGTTTAACAACTGAGTAACACTCCATTGTGTAAATGTACCAAATTTTCTTTATCCATTCGTCGGGTGAGAGACATATAGGTTGTTTTCTGTTTCTATCTATTATGAATAAAGCTGCTTTGAACATAGTTAGACAAGTATCTTTGTGATGGGGTGTCATTTGTGTCTATGCCCAGGAGTGGTATAGCTGTCTCTTGAGGTAGATCAATTCCAATTTTCTGAGAAACCACCATATTGACTTCCAAATTAGTTGTACAAGTCTGTACTCCCATCAGCAATGGAGGAGTGTTCTCCTTGTTCCACATCCATCCCAGGATGTGCTGTCACTTATGGTTTCGATCCTAGCCATTTTCATTGGTATAAGATGGAATCACAGAATCATTTTGATTTGCATTTCCATGATGGCTAAGGATGTTGAATATTTCTTTTTTAAATTTATTTATTGCTTCAGGTTACATCTCCAACATAGTGTCCTCTTTCCACCCCTCCCATTACTGCCCTCCCACTCTCTACCTCCTATCCCTTCCATCCCACTCCTCTGGAGTGGAGTGTCCCTACATATCAGTACCCACCCCAGTCAAGAAGTCCTACGAGGGCCAAGAGCCTCGTCATACATTGGGGGCCTACAAGGCAGCACCACTAGGGGAAAGTGTCTCATTGACAGTGAGAAAAAGAAAAAGTCTATGTCCATGTTCCCTTTGGTGCACTGGTTGTAGTATAGATATTATGTGCTATATAGCTAAAATCTGACTGTAAGGGAATACATGCTATGTGCATCCTTCTGAGTCTGGGTTAGCTCACTCAGGATGAGCTTCTCTAATTCCATCCATTTGGCTGCAAATTGCTTGATTTCATTGTTTCTGATAGCTGAGTAGTATTCCATTGTGTAGAAGTATCACAGTTTTTTAATCCATTCTTCGGTTGAGGGATATCTGGGTTGTTTCCAGTTCCTAGCTATTACAAATAAGGCTGCTATCAACATAGATGAGGAAACTTCCTTGTGATTCGGTGAGGAGTCATTTGGATGTATACCCAGAAGTGGTATGGCTGGGTCCCAAGGCAGAGAGCTATTCCAAGTTTTCTAAGGTATCGCCAGACTGACCTCCATAGTGGTTGCACAAGCCTGCATTCCCACCAGCAATGGAGGAGGGTTCCCCTTTCACCACACCCTCTCCAGCATGTGCTGTCATTTGAGCTTTTGATCTTAGCCATTCTCACAAGTGTGAAATGGAATCTTAGAGTTGTCTTGAGTTGCATTTCTCTGATAGTTAAGGATGCTGAGCATTTCTTCAAGTCTCTCTCAGCCTTTAGGAATTTCTCCTTTGTGAATTCTCCATTTAGCTCTTTTCCCCATTTTTTGATTGGATTATTTGGTTTCTTGGCATTTTATTTCTTGAGTTCTTTGTTATTTTGGATATTAGCCCTTTGACAGATGTGCGGTTGGTGAATATTTTTTCCCAATATGTAGGCAGCTGTTTTGTTCAAATGACAGTGTATTTACCTTACAGAACTTTTACAGTTTCATGAGGTCCAACTGATTGATTGTTGGTCTTAGGTCCTGAGCTGTTGGTGTTCTGTTCAGGAAGTTGTGACTTGTGCCAATGAGTTCAAGGGTTTTTCCGACTTCACTTCTAGTAATTTAATGTGTCTGGCCTTATGTTAAGGTTTTTTTTTATAATTTATTTTTTATTTCTTCAAGTTACATCTCAATCACAATACCCTCCCTACTACCGCCTCCATTCCCACCTTCCCACCCTCTTCCCCCTCAACCCCCCATCCTCTTCCCTTTTTTTTTAAGTTTAAAGTATATCTTTTTCCCCCAACAACTCCCCCATTCAGTCTACCAAATGGTTCTTTCTCTTATAACAGTAATACAATACAAAACAAATGAAATAATTAGGCCACAATTATGAGAGTTATATGGCTTAGCATACATTCCCAATGTCTAGTTCATATGTATTTGGCACCTGACTTTAACATTCTATTATCTAACCATCTCCATGAGTTTAAAGTTCTATATCTAACTCAACATTCATACTAACTTGCCTCACAATTTTAAAAATATCTTCTTAGATCCAGAACACTCTCTTGATTCCTAAACAACTCATAATTTAACTATGAGACTCTAGCTGTCTATTCTTCAGCCACCTCAGAGACCTGAGAGGTATAAATACATCTGATTATATAAGAAGTATAGGGCCCTCAGCTTCCAAAATTAAGAAATGACATACCAGTGGCTGCCTGGAGAGTTCCCATTTTCTCTCCATACATTACAGCATCAATCTTCAGCTCTTTGGCCTGTTTCTCTGACAGACATTGATTGTGGAGCAGGAATTATGAAGGACTTCCCTACCCTGTCTTGGCAGAGCGAGGCTGTCGACTTACCTGCTTCCAAGTTTTGTCATTTTTGGACAGCACTTTGTCTACAGTTGAAGCAAGGGGTTCTTCTTGCCAAGAGACAGGCTTGCCACTAATTCAATCATCTCACACTAGAGATTCTTCGATGCTCATCTTATACTTGGAGTAGAATAGGGGGCGCTATCAGGATCTGACATGACTCGATATCAAAAAAAATCTTAAGTTAAGAAAAAATCTTTGAATGCCATATTCTGCAGATAGCTTGAGGTGTTTGAAGATGCCCTGTCTATCTCTTATATTTAGAAAAGCAAATATTGCTTGTCTCTTAGCAACTTGATTTCTTTTTTTATTTCATTTTTTCCTTTCTTTTTTATTTCTTCAAGTTACATCTCAATCGCAGTCCCCTCCCCATTCCTCCTCCAGTCACACCCTCCCACCCTCAACCCCCAATCCTCTTCCCTTTTTTTTTTTCTTTTAAGATTAAGGTATAGCTTATTTCCCGCTACAGTTTCCCCTTTCAGTCCAACAAATGGCTCTTTCTCTTATAATAATAAATACAATACAGTACAACAGATGTAATTAGGCCACATTTATGAGGGTTATATGGCTTAACGTACATTCCCAATGTCCAGTCCATATGTATTTGGTACCTGACTTTAACATTATACTATCTAAACATCTCCTTGAGTTTAAAGTTCTATATCTGACTCAACATTCATACTAACTTGCAACACAAGTTTAAAAGTATCTTCTTAGATCTATAACATGCTCTTGACCCCTAAACAACTCAAAATTTAATTATGAGACTCTAGTTATCTGTTCTTCAACCACTTCAGAGACCTGAGAGAGATAAATATATCTGATTTTATAGGAAGTACAGGGCCTGAAGCTTCCCATACTAAGAAATGACATACCAGTGGCTGCCAAGACAGTTTGCATTTTCTCTCCATACATTACAGCATCGATCTTCAGTCATTTGGCCCCGTTTCTTTGACATTGATTGTAGAGCAGGGGTTATGAAGGACTTACCTACCCTGTCTTGGCAGAGCTAGGCTGTCGACTTACTTGCTTCCAGGTTTTGTCCTTTCTGGACAGCATTCTGTCTACAGTTGGAGCAAGGGGCTTTTCCTACCAAGAGATAGGCTTGTGACTAATTCAATCATCTCTCACTGGAGATTCTTCGATGCTCATCTTCTACTTGGAGGAGAATAGGGGGTGCTGTCAGGAGTTAATATGTATTGATATAAAAAAAAATCTAAAGTTACAAAAACATCTTTGAATGCCATATTCTGCAGATCTCTTGAGGTTTTTGAAGAGGCCCTATCTATCTCTTATATTAGGGTAAGCAGATGTTGCTTGTCTCTTAGCAGGTTTATTTCTGATTAGCTTAGCAAGTAACTATAATAGGCTGTCCTAGTACCTAACAGAATGACCGTCTTGCATAACCATTACTTTGCATTTCTTAATTATCCTAAACAATTTATGACAGTTAGTAGTAAAAGGCAGAAACATCACATTTCATTTTTTTCTTTACCTCCTAACCCTTCCATCCCATTTCTCTGGGGTGGGGTGTCCTTATATAACAGTCCCTCATCTCAGTTGAGAGGTCGTATGAGGACCAAGAGCCTCTTCATTCATTGGGGGTCTATGAAGCAGTACCATCAGTGAAAAGTGCCTCATTGCCTGGGAGAGAGAACTACTAAACAAACAAACCAATAAGCATACAATAGATAAAAAAGACTAAAAAATAGAAAAAAATATAACTACTATATAAAAAATAAATAAAAAAATTAAAATTAAAAATAAGAAGTCTATGTCCAAGTTCCCTTTGGTGTGTTAGTTGTAGTATCGATACCTTCTACTATATAGCTAAAATTCTACTATAAGTGAATAGATGCCATATGCGTACATTTAGTTCACTCAGGATGAGGTTTTCTAGTTCCATCCATTTGGCTGCAAATTGCATAATTTCATTGTTCCTGATATCTGAATAATATTCCATTGTGTAGATGTACCACAGTTTTTTAACCCATTCTTCGGTTGAGGGACATCTGGGTTGTTTCCAGATTCTAGCTATTACAAATAAGGCTGCTATAAACATAGATGAGGAAACTTCCTTATGATTCCGTGAGGAGGAATTTGGGTGTATACCCAGAAGTGGTATGGCTGGCTCCTGAGGCAGAGCTATTCCAAGTTTTCTAAGATATCACCAGACTGACCTCCATAGTGGTTGCATAAGCCTGCACTCCCACCAGCAATGGAGAAGGGTACCCCTTTCTCCACACCCTCGCCAGCATGTGCTGTCATTTGAGATTTTGATCTTAGCCATTCTGACAGGTGTGAGATGGAATCTCAGAGTCGTCTTGAGTTGCATTTCTCTGATGATTAAGGATGTTGAGCATTTCTTCAAGTGTCTCTCAGCCATTAGGGATTCCTCCTTTTTGAATTCTCTATTTAACTCTGTCCCCCAATTTTTGATTGGATTATTTGGTTTCTTGGCATTTAATTTCTTGAGTTCTTTGTAGATTTTGGATATTAGCCCTCTGTCAGATGTGGGGTTGGTGAAGATTTTCTCCCAGTCTGTAGGCTGCCGTTTTGTTCGAATGAAAGTGTCCTTTGCCTTACAGAAGCTTTTCAGTTTCATGAGGTCCCATTTATTGATTGTTGATCTCAAGTCCTGAGCTGTTGGTGTTCTGTTCAGGAAGTTGTCGCCTGTGCCAATTAGTTCGAGGGTTTCTCCCATTTTTTTTTTTTTCTTGTAGATTTAGTGTGACCGGCCTTATGTTAAGGTCTTTGATCCACTTGGACTTAAGTTTTGTACAAGGTGATAAGTATGGGTCTAACTTCATTTTTTTACAAATGGACATCCAGTTGGAGCAGCACATTTGTTGAAGATGCTGTCCTTCCATTGTGCCGTTTTGGCTTCTTTGTCAAAAATTAGGTGGCCATAAGTGTGTGGGTCTATTTGTGGATCTTCAGTTCAATTCCATTGATCTACTGGTCTGTTTCTATACCAATACCATGCTGTTTTTACAACTATTGCTCTGTAGTACAGCTTGAAATCTGGGATGGTAATACCTACAGCAGTTTTTTTTTTTTTTTGTACAGGATTGATTTAGCTATTCTGGGCCTTTTGTTGTTCCATGTGAAATTGAGAATAGCTCTTTGCAAGTCTATAAAAAATTGTGTTGGTATTTTGATAGGAATTACATTGAATCTATATATTGCTTTAGGTAAGATGGCCATTTTTATTATGTTGATCCTACCTATCCATGAGCATGGGAGATCTTTCCATCTTCTAAAGGCCTCTTCCATTTCTTTCTTCAAGGGTTTGAAGTTCTTGTTGTACAGGTCCTTTACTTGCTTGGTTAGAGTTACCCCCAGGTATTTTATGTTGTTTGTGGCTATTGTGAAGGGGGTTGTTTTCCTTATTTCTTTTTCAGCCCTTTTGTTTGTTGTATAAAGAAAGGCTTCTGATTTTTTTGAATTAATTTTGTATCCAGCCACTTTGCTGAAGGTGTTTATCAGCTGTAAGAGTTCTCTGGTCGAATTTTTGGGGTCGCTTATGTATACTATCATATCATCTGCAAATAGGGATAATTTGACTTCTTCGTTTCCGATGTTTATCCCTTGATGTCTTTTTGTTGTCATATTGCTCTAGCAAGAACTTCAAGTACTATATTGAAGAGATATGATGAAAGTGGACATCCTTGTCTTGTCCCTGAGTTTAGAGGAAATGCTTCAAGTTTCTCACCATTTATTTTGATGTTGGTCACTGGCCTGCTGTATATTGCCTTTATTATTTCTAGGTATGGCCCTTGTATGCCCATTCTCTACAGAACTTTTAGCATGAAGGGGAGTTGAATTTTGTCAAATGCTTTTTCTGCATCTAGCAAGATTATCATGTGGTTTTTTCTTTCATCTTGTTTATATGGTGAATGACGTTGATAGACTTTCGTGTGTTGAACCATCCCTGCATCCCTGGGATGAAGCCTACTTGATCATGGTGTATGATACTTTTGATGTGTTCTTGAATTCGGTTTGCTAGTATTTTATTAAATATTTTTGAATCTATGTTCATGAGGGAGATTGGTCTGAAGTTCTCTTTCTTTGTTGGGTCTTTGTGGTTTAGGAATCAGGGTGATTGTGGCCTCTTAGAATGAGTTTGGCAATGTTCTTTCAGATTCTATTTTATGAAAGAGTTTGAAAAGTATTGTTGTTAGCTCCTCTTTGAAGGTCCGGTAGAATTCCATGCTAAAGCCATCTGGCCCTGGGCTTTTTTTTGGTTGGGAGATTTTTAATGACTGTTTCTATTTCCTTAGGAGTTATAGGGCTGTTTTTATCTGTTTTTCTGATCTTGGTTTAGCTTCAGTAGATGGATTCTGTCAAGAAAATTGTCCATTTTACTTAAGTTTTCAAATTTGGTGGAGTATAGATTTTTAAAGTAGGATCCAAATATTCTCTGGATTTCCTCAAGGTCTGTTGTTATTTCTCCCTTTTCATTTCTGATTTTGTTGATTTGTGTTTTCTCCCTCTGTCTTTTAGTTAATTTGGCTAAGGGTCTGTCTATTTTGTTGATTTTCTCGAAGAACCAACTCTTGGTTTCATTGATTCTTTGTATAGTTCTTTTTGTTTCTAAGTTGTTGAATTCAGCCCTAAGTTTGGTGATCACCTGCCTTCTGATCCTCTTGGGAGTGTTTGCTTCTTTTTTTTTTTTCCAGTTCACCCAGTGTAGCTGTTAATTCGCTAATATGAGCTGTGACAATTTTCTTTTTGAAGGCACTTAGTGCTATGAACTTTCCTCGTAGCACAGCTTTCATTGTGTCCCATAGGTTTGGGTATGTTGTGTCTTCATTTTCGTTGAATTTTAAGAAGTCTTTGATTTCCTTCTTTATTTCTTCCCTGACCCAGTGGTCATCCAGTAAGGAGCTGTTCAATTTCCATGTGTGTGTAGGCTTTCTGTTGATTCTTTTGTTGTTGAAGACCAGCTTTATTCCATGGTGGTCTGATAAGATACAAGGAGTTATTTCAATTTTCTTGTATCTGTTGAGGCTATCTTTGTGTCCAACTATATGGTCGATTTTGGAGAAGGTTCCGTGAGGTGCTGAGAAGAATGTGTATTCTTTTGTGTTTGGGTGAAACGTTCTGTAGATATCTGTTAGGTCCATTTGGTTCATGATCTCTGTTAGACTCATTATTTATCTGTTTGGCTCCAGTCTTGATGATCTGTCCATAGTTGTGAGTGGTGTGTTGAAGTCTTCCAGTATTAAAGTGTTTGGGTCAATGTGCAATTTAAGTTTTAGAAGTGTTTCTTTTATAAATGTAGGTGCCTTTGTATTTGGGGCATAGATGTTCAATATTGAGATGACCTCTTGGTGGATATTTCCTTTAATGTGTATGTATTCCCCTTCTCTGTCTTTTTTTATTAACTTCAATTGGAAGTCTATTTTGTTTGATATTAAGGTGGCTACTCCAGCTTGTTTCCTGGGTCCATTTGCTTGAAAAACCTTTTCCCAGCCCTTTACTCTGAGGTAGTGTTTATCTTCAATAGTGAGGTGTGTTTCTTGTATACAGCAAAAAGATGGGTCTTGTTTATGGATCCAGTCTGTAAGTCTGTGTCTTTTTATTGGCGAGTTGAGTCCATGGATGTTGATGGATATTAGTGACCAGGGGTTGTTATTTCCCATTATTTTGGTATAGCTGGCTTTCTTCTGTTTCTCTTTTGTTTAGTTGCTGTGGAGGTTTCTATTTCCTCTGTTTTCTTGGGTGTAGTTATCTTCTCTGTGTTGGAATTTTCCTTCTAGGATCTTCTGTAGGGCTGGGTTTGTGAGGAGATATTGTTTGAATTTGATTTTGTCATGGAATATCTTGTTTTCTCCTTCTGTGTTGATAGAGAGTTTTGCTGGATATAGTAGTCTTGCTGGGTACCTATGTTCTCTCATGGCTTGTAGGATATCCGTCCAGGCCCCTCTAGCTTTTAAAGTTTCTGAGGAGAAGTCAGGTATGATTCTGATGGGTCTGCCATTGTATGTGACTTGGCCTTTTTCTCTTACAGCTTTTAATATCCTTTCTTTGTTCTCTACATTTGGAGTTTCTATTATTATGTGGCAAGAGGAGTTTCTTTTCTGATCTAATCTGTTTGGTGTTCTGTAAGTCTCTTGGATTTTTACTGGCATCTCTTTCTTTAGGTTTGGGAAGTTTTCTTCTATGATTTTGTTGAAGATATTTCCTGGACCATGGAATCTGGAGTCTTCTCTTTCCTCTGTGCCTATAATTCTTAGGTTCCATCTTTTCATTGAGTCCTTGATTTCTTGTATGTTGTGGGTGAGAGATTTTTTTAGCTTTCTCATTTTCTTTGGATGTTGTACTGATTTCTTCCATTGAATATTCCATGCCTGACATCCTGTCTTCCATCTTTTGCATCCTATTTTTCATACTCACATCCGTAGTTCCTGTTCTCTTGTCTTGATTGTCGATTTCCTCTTTTAACTCTGACTGTGTTTTCTTTATTGTTTCCATTTCTATTTTCATGTCTTCAATGGTATTGTTTGTTTTGTACATTTCCTTCTCCAGTTTGCTTGTTTTTTGTCTGGAGATCTTTCATTGCTTTATCCTTTTCCTGTTGAAGCTGGGTCACCTTGGCTTGGAGCTCTTTAATGGTGTTATTCCTTGTTTGGCTTGTAAAATTGTGGCTTCTTTGAATTCTTTCATAGTTTTAAGTTCTTCTTGAAGGGACTCTATCACTTTCCATAATATAGAATTGTCATCGTTTTCATGTGTTTCAGTTGTGGTGAGGTGGTTCAGGCTGGACGGAATAGCGTTGCTTTCTTTTGTTGGAGACATTTCGCTCTTTTTTTTTTTTTTTTTTTTTTTTTTTTTTT
>CAJQZJ010000315.1:1882027-1975705 GCA_907164525.1 Lophiomys imhausi | reverse complement strand
GTAAGTAGCTTTTAAACTTAAATCTTTCCAAATCCTATGTGCCTGTCTCTGCATTCTAAATTTTGGGATCAAAGACATGTGGTTTCCAACTGATGGGATTAAAGATGTGCTCCTCCACCCCTGGATCAAAGTTTTTCTCTGTTTAGAGTTTGTTTTGTATCAGGTGGCCTTGAGCTCTGAGATCTGCCTGTTTCTGTCTCTAGTGTGTTGGGATTAAGGGTGTATTCTTCCCCAATGATGTGATTAAGGGTGTGCACCATCACCACACTGTTTCTTGTAACTCTAGAATTTATAAGACAGCTAACTCTATAGTGATCCTCCTGTCTCTACTGGAGGTAAAGACATGGGCTAACACCATGCATTATTTTACCTTAGCTCTAAGTTTTTTCAACTCTTGGAGGTTTGTAAAACCAGGTTGAACAGCTGTCACCTTTAATTTATTTACAGTGTTTTAAACCTGTTACCTGCTTTTAAAATTGTGTTGCAATTAGTATGAATGTTGAGTCAGATATAGAACTTTAAACTCATGGAGATATTTAGATAGTAGAATGTTAAAATCAGGTACCAAATACTTATGGACTGGTCATTGGGAATGTATGTTAAGCCATATAACCCTCATAACTGTGTCCTAATTACCTCTGTTTTACTGTATTGTATTTATTATTATAAGAGAAAGAGCCATTTGTTGGACTAAAAGGAGAAACTGTAGGGGGAAATAAGATATACCTTTAACTTAAAAGAAAAAAAAAAAGGGAAGATGATGGGGGGTTGAGGGTGGGAGGGTGGGACTGGAGGGGGAATAGGGAGGGGACTGCAATTGAGATGTAACTTGAAGAAATAAAAAATAAAGGAAAAAAAGGAAAAAAGCCATCTTTTTTTCATTCTAACTCTGTTAAAAACTCGAAAGTTCAATATGTTTTATAAAACTCAAGGCAATTTCTTACTGTAACCCCTGTAAAAAGTAAAAAGCAAATTACATACTTCCAACATACAATAGCACAGTATATGCAATACCATTCCAACATAGAGGTCCCTGGGAATAGTGAACTGGAACAAAGCAAGACATAAACCCAGCAGAGCAAACTGAAACTCTATAGCACATATCTGATATTATAAAACATAGATTACTCCATCTTTCTGGCCCTGCTACCTACAGTATACCTCTTTCTTAGGCTGGTTCTACTCACTGCCTGCAGCATTCCTTGGCAAATGTCATAGGGCTCTAACACTTCCAACATCATGCAGTTTTTAGCACAATTTATTCTTTACTTCCACAACTTCACACAATAGCCACTTAAGACCTCTTGCTGTCAGTGCTATTCTGCAGGGACTACCCTGCCATATATTGCCTGACCTGGATGATTCTCATTAAGTAGAAGACAATTCCAAATCTCCTTTATTCATGTATCCTTCATGACTCTAAAGCCAGAACAATGTGGACAACACTGCCAAGTTCAGCTGCTTGCTTGGGCTAGAACCTGGCCTTTTAGAATCAAATTTACAACAGATTTCATTTGTTGATTTTCAGAAACAGAAAATTCCTTAGGCCTTTTCTTTTTAAAAATCCAAAGCTTAACTTGGTATGGTCTTGCCCTGAGGACATGCTTCCCTTTATTCTATTATAGATCAGGCCTCTCCTTAATTTTCCTATTTCTTTCATCATCAGTCTTGGCTCCATCACTAAATTTTCTTTTTCTCTTTCTCTCTACAGTATAGAAATTTTCTATTTTTTCCTCTTAATATTTTTCATTGTAAAGGAGCATATGAGTGGTTAATATTCACCACATAGCAAAGTTAATATTAGAATTGAAAGCTCCTCAGTCAAAGAAATGAGTCTATTACTTTTTAATTTAGCCTCAAGCAAATTCTCAGGACAAGGACAGAAATCAATCAGATTCTCTATCAAAATGTTATTATAATGGTCAATACCCAGTTACTAAAATTTTTATCCTCTAAACCTTGAGCTGGACCTTCACTGTCCATATAGCTCTCATAATTGTCTTCCAAGGTCTACTGGGATGTCACATTAAAGCCCACTTAATGACATTTAACTGCTGTTCTGGCCACAAATTCCGAAGTTTTCTACCTTTATCCAAAAAAAAAAAAAAAAAGCTTGGCCAGGCTTGCCACAGTTATAGCTCACTTTTTCACACCAACTTTTGTATTAGTTAGTTTTCTATTGCTGTAATAAAGCAGTATGTCATCGAAAACTTTAAGAAGAAAGCCTTTAAATGGGCCTAAGTTTCCAGAGAGTTGGAGACCATGATGATAGACTGAAGACATGGCAGCAGGAACACTTAAGAACTTACATGTCAAACCCCAAAAAGGATGAAGAAGTAAAAGCAAGGTCTATCCAAGGTGCACAGGGTAGAGAAAGTGTTATGAGGAAGGATAACTAACACTTGTTTCTGATAGCTATGTAGTATTCTATTGAGTAAATGTACCACAGGTTTTTAATCCATTCTTCATTTGAAGGATATCTGGGTTGTTTCCCAGTTTCTGGCTATTACAAATAACACTGGTATGAACATTGTTGAGGCAATGTCCTTGTGGTTTGGTGAAGAATCTTTTGGATATATGCCCAGTAGTGGTATGTTTGGGTCTTTAGGTAGAACTATTCCCAATTTTCTAAGATATCTGAAGATTGATTTCCAAAGTGGTTGTACAAGTTTGCATGCCCACCAGCAATGGAGAAGTGGTCCTCTTTCTCCACATCCTCACCAGCATGTGCTATCATTTTTAATATCAGTTGCCAAATATGCATGGACTGGACATTTGGAATGTCTGTTATACCTTATAATTTTCACAGTTGTTGCCTAATTATTCTTGTTGTTTTGTATTGTATTTATTGTTATAAGAAAAAGAGCCATTTATTGGACTAAAAGGGGAGATGTTGGGGGGGGGAAGATATACTTTAATTTTTAAAAAACAGAAAGGAGGGTGAGGGGGAAGAGGTTAGAAGGATGGGACCAGGAGGGGGAGGAGAGGGGGAGGAGAGGGGGAGGAGAGGGGGATATGATTGAGATGTAACCTGAAGAAATAAATAAATGTATTTTAAAAAAAAAAGATGGGTAAAGGAGAAGCAACTTCATATTCCTAGTTTATACTAGAGAATGGTGATCTCCCTTAATTATACACTGTGAATGAAATTAGGGTCTATTTGATAAATAGTACAAAAGATTACTAATATCATTTAATACTATTGCTTTTTCTGAGTTTAAATTCAAGATGAGGAAGATGGAAAAAGTTAGAACTGGTCTACTGATTTCCAATCTTTTTTGTTGTTGTTTAATTTTATTGATTCTCTATGAATTTCAGATCATGTACCCCAATTCCACTCTTCTCCCTCTCCCCTAGTACTATACCCATCCTCCACCCTTGCAACTTCCCACCATACAGAGAAAAACCCAAAATCTCATGGAAACTGTTGTGGTATGTCACAGTGTGTCCTAAAGTATACCCTATTGTCAGTACTTCTTTGCTTGCAAATGTCCAGCTCAATGACTCATTGATCTGGTATGAGACCTCTGGCTTCTGCTATTTCTGTCAATATTAGAATCTCACTGGAACTCCTCTCAGATATCCTCTTGTTGGCCTGTGTAAGGAGATACTGTAGTTTTGGATTCTGTAGGACTGTCCCTTTCATTCATGTCAGCATTTCATCTATGAGGTTGATCTTGGGATGGACCAATTCAAAGCCCTGTATCTTGGCCTGATAGGTATCTGAGCTGGACAGACTACTGGCTCTCCAGCTCTCAAGCCCTCGGAGTCCACTCACTAGCAATTCCTGCAACCAGGACAAGCTCTATCCTGTTGCCCAGGTGAGGTGCAAGGCCTTTTGTCTCATGTATTACAGCCAGTGAGGTACATGGCCAGTTCTCCCATTATCATAGCCCTGGGGACAGCTCTCCCACCTATCTTAGGTGGCAATGGGGATGGGGAAGACCACATATTTCCCTTGCCCATGCCACTGAGCTACAGATAAGTGGTGGCAACAGATTTCCCATGCTCACACCTTCTGGGTACTCTTCCACTAGGGTCAGGTCTACTATGCTGCCTAGGCCAAGCACCAGGCACCTCTCCATAATACCACTGATTTGAGGGGCAGGGAGAACTCTACTGCTCTCATGACCTCATGGCCAGCTCTCCCACCTGAATCAGGTGATGGAGGATAAAACGGGAGGAAGGTATTTGTCCCTTGTCTATATCAATGCTTAGGAGATGAGTAGCAGGGCCAACTCTGCCATGCTCATATATTCAGACTGGGTATATGAGCTCCTGAATTATATGGGACCCTCCCTTCCAGGAACTGCAGCTGGTTCAAGATCAACTCTCCTACCATCACACCTCCAGAACCAGCACTCCAACAATGCACAGAGGAGGGGTGGGGCCAGTTCTGCACAGCACTCAGACATCAACATGTTCCCAGATAGCAGCCCAGACCAGGAACATCTATCTGCCTAACCTTTGGAAGTTACAGACGCTTGCTGCTGTAGGGCCACCACCCATATGTGACCCCTGGCAGCAACACAGGCCAATACCTCCCCATGGTCCCAGGTGACATCACGCCCTGCTCACCTCAGACTGTTCCTCAGTTCCCTTGAGTCTCCAGTTCTACGTCTCTGTATTGTGCCTACATCCTTCTGTTCCTCTTCTTTTTCCATTCCTCCACAACTTACTTACTCCTCTTAGTGGTGCCTAGGATTCCTGAATGTCCGGGGTCATCTCAGGAGTGGTCTCAGGAGTGCCATGCCCCACTAATGCATTATGATACCTGGCAAGGTCATCTTGGGCATGGTCTGCAGCCCATCTACTCTGTGTAGCACCAGACTAGTGGTCATGGTCATCTCTGGCTAGCTCCCTGTCCAGGCCCCATGATGCCAGACTGGTGGTCATCTCAGGTTCATTTTTTTTTTTTCAGGGAATGTTAATCTACTAATCATTCAGATGTCCATGAGTCAGAAGACTGAGCCTCTGTCCTCTCTGCCACCTACTGACACCTATGTGACACAGCAGCCATATCTGCAATGCCTCAGTAATTCTCTAGAAAGAGTTGAAGTATAGAAGAAAAGAGTTAAAATATACTTGAAAAGAGATAGTTAAAGTATACAGGGAAGTATGCATAAGTTGTATGTAACTATTACAACTTTGCATATGATGGGAAATTTGTACACTCTAGATTTCTGAAATGAGGTAGGTTGTAGGGTTCATATGGAATCATCCCCTCACAAGTTCCTATGAAAAACTTCAATTTGTTTTCTTAATTATGAATCAAATTTCTTGTCATGTCTCAGACATCATTTATTTGTTTTCTTTTTATGGAGTTTTACACTCCTTTTTTGTATCTCTACTTGTTGAGCAAAAAAAATTACAAGGATAGCTTTTATAAAAAATAGATTTATGTACTTGTAATAGTTTATATAGGTTTTACTAATTTATTTAACTTTTTAAAACTTATTTTATTTTACTGATATATTCCAAAACAAATAATATGCAGCACATGACGTCATCAGTAAATTGAACAAAAACATGTTTGAAATATTGGAATGAATTAGTCCTTAAAACTTGGGGACTGGGAATAAGCTTACCAATTTATTCCACTAACTAAAAATCCACCTTGACATTGTTATCATGAAAGAGAATTAGAACAGAGACTTACTAAATCAAGTAAACACAGATCATGGGTAATGGAACTGGCTATTTGGCAGAAAAGAACCATAGCACAGGGAGTATCATACATAATAAATATGATCTAAGTATATGAAAACAAAATTGTTATAGGAGAAAAGTAAAGAAAACTCAATGTGAATCTAGTACAAAGGATTAGAGAAGAAATGATCATTTGACCAGAATTTGAAGGTTGAATAAAAGGAGAAAAACAAGAATCGTGTAACATGAGTAATCTGAAATAAAGTTAACTTAAAAAGTGCATGTTGATGAGGCCATTCAAGAAACTAACATAGATGCTGGTATGAGCAGGACAAAGCTTGGCATGAAAATAGATAGCATAGCAGGGGCAAAGCAATGTTAGCATAACCTTTGTAGTCTATCTTGAGAATTTGATTTTCTGTATTCCAAAACCAAAAGGCATTATAAGATTTTAAGCAAAAAAAAAAATCAAGTTTTTTTTTTATTAAGTTATGATTTGAGGACATATGGTAAGAGCAATAGAAAACTGAACATAGTCAAACCAGTTACAGGGTGATGGGAGCTGTAGATACTACCATAGAACTGAAGGGAAGATGTGAAGACAGGGAGATGAGGCAGGCCTGTTCACTTCACATGCACTTATTGAAGAAATCTGCAATATGTCACTCTCATTGTACATGTAAGGTGAAAGGTCATCACTTAGCATAGCACATAGTAATCAGTATGGAGAGCAGTCACTATTTATAGTTCATTGTCTCCTAAATTTCTCTATAACTTTATTTGCTTCTCACTTAGCAAATAATGCCTCATTTGGTTGTATATATGGTGATAAATAATCTTTCCTGTCCATGCTTAAAGATATATTTTTGCTTTAGAATTTGAACATTTACAGTACTGTAACAAAATCTCTAAAAGCAGGAACTACAAAGGGAAGAGGTCTATTGAAATCAAAGTGTTGGAGACTGAAAGTCTGATGTATTCTCTTCTGTTTCAGTTCCACTAAGAGCCTCCTGACATTTGATAGCATGGTATAGTGGGAGGTGTTTGAAGAAGAAATGCTATGGAAACAGAGGGAATCCAAAGCCAGAAATGGCCTATTCTGCTTTTTGTAACAAACAACTCCTGAAGAAATTAAACAATTTGGAAAGAAAGCATTAATCTGTCCATATATTGTTCCCAAGGACAGTATCTCAGAGCCATCCAACTTTCTAATGTATCCCTTTTTAAAGACCTCACCACCAGTTAGTTATGTTGCGATACTAGGGACCTGAAATTCATAAGGTGATTCATGTGAGACAACCCACATACAAAATCATGAGTGAAGATCTCTGCTTAAGATACAGTATAAAGTTTCTATGTAGGGATTCTTATAGTGGGGCAGTTTTCAATTTACATCTCCAACACAGTACCCTCCCTTCACCCCTCCCGGACCCACCCTCCCACCCTCTCCCCCTTCTCCTACCTATCTTACTCTTCCTGTGTGGAGGGTGTCCCCACATATCAGCCCCCCTTTGGTTCAGCAGTCATATGATGGCTAAGAGCTTCTTGCACTGGGACCTACATGGGAGCTCCACTAAGACAAAGCGTCCCACTTAGCATTGTGTCCATATATCATATCATCTTGTAATAGTCTGTCTTCATTCTAAAATCTACACATGTGTCAAGTGCAGATAACAAATAAGCTATTATGTGTATTTCCATTTCTGTGTCTTTCTAAACCATAATTCTTGTTTTATTTTCTCCATTGTCCTTTTTTTTTTTTTGTAGCCTAGTCTGCCCTTGCAAGATACTGCCTCAGCCTGCCAAGTGCTAGGATAAACTGCAAGCCTACTGTACTTGCCCTACTAAACCATAAACTTGCCTACTGCTGACTATCAGTGAAATATTCTTAAAGCCCATTCATTTTCTCTATTAAAAATCACAAGTATTTGAATGTAATGTCCTTGGTTTACTGTTCCCAAACTATCTTTCTATCCTGTCTTCGTGACATTGTTCCTCATCTCCAAAATAGACCCCGAGAACATCAAATCTCTACATTTCTTCAAATATTAATAAACTATTACATATATATTTCTCATCCTCATATTTTCATGTCATTACTTTTACCTACAATACCATTCCTCAGTTTTCCTTAGTCTTCATGATTCACATAAATATCATTTTATCTCTCAGTCATTACTAACTTTGCCAAGCCTCACTCTTATTTCTACACTGCCCTGTGTATTTATTACTATTAATATGTTGTTATTTGTTGTCTCCATATTGTTTGTCTTCTCAAGGTCAGCGATCAAGTCTTGGTCATATTTCTCTTTCCTTCCACCCTTAGGACTCACTAATTGTTTTGGATTCATCTATTCTTTGCACTCATGAACTGTTTGGTGGATTAACACACATTTCTGACTTTTAAAAAACCCTCTGGTTGTTTAGAAGCACTCTTTCTGTCAATTGCTACTCCTCAAACTTAGATGCTGGCCTGTTCCCAACTTAAACTTCTACCACATTCAGTGTTCACATTCAAGCTCTTAAGTTCTACTGTGTCAGCCACCCTGAGATCTATTGAGCAAACATTCTAATTCATTCAGTGATATCCTCATGGACCCAAACCAACTCTGAAGGTGTTGAACTTAAAAACTTTAATACAAATAGGATTCCTTCTATTTTTAGTGTTTTGTAAATTTCCAAGCATCTGAAAGAATAAAATTAAACATGTAGCATACATGTGCTTTATGTGTCAGAAACAGCTAATGATTAATGTTTTTCTATAGATATCTCAGAATAGTTTTGGGTAAACTTTAAGATCCTATGTATTATTCTGAAGATTCACTGCGATCTACAAGATGTTTCGACACTGTGATTTTATTTTAAGAAATAAAAATATAACAGCCACCTAGTGGTTCAAAAGTTGTACTGTGGATCTGTGTCTGCTTCCTAGTTTTAAAATAGTTAAACTTTAGAGAAACCATATAATTCAGGGCTCAGCAAATGAATTAGTACCCATAAAACACTGGAGCCACATTTAGCTCTTGCCAATATCAAAACAGTAGTCATTTGCAATAAAATTTTACTTAAATTTTAATTCTGTCATTGTAACTGGACACATTTTGATACATTTCATGTTGAAAATAGTTTGCATAGGTAGGTGATTGTGTGGTGAGACATTTATTATTGTGTTCACTGAATTATTTTTGAGTGCAAACGAAGTTTCCAAGTTCTGACAAATGGATAAGACACTGAATCTAGTCAGTGATCCAGTCTACTTAAATTTTTACCTGGATAAATTAAATAAAGTACTTTAATCCAGGTTTTTCAAGGTGGTGTCAATCAATCAATCAGTCACACTTCTGGCATTAACCTACCACCCTGGGTTACAGGCTATCCCCAGCCATTTCTTCTCCTTGCCCTGTACAAGGTCCTGAACTTAGGTAGCCTACTGAAGCATGAGCTAAAGAAGAATCTGATATCTCTAAACATTCCAGTAATAAATCTAATTACAAAAATTAACTTAGTTTTTATCCTTCACTTAGAGATAAAATATTTTGATTCAGATATTAATATATGTTTTATAAAAATAAAATTTGCATTGACATTTTATTCAAGTACAGAGAAAATTTAACACTTCTAGAATTCCTCAGCACAGTGAATTGATTTCCTGAAATTCTTTCAGTTTAGTACTTAACATTTTAAAACATTTTAAAGATATTTATCAATTTGAGAAACAAATAATCACTTGAAGTTTCCTAAAAATCCATGCTATGGTTCTTGTACCTGTGACTCATAAACTATATATGAGATTTTTCTCTTTAATGGTAAAAGAGTATGTGAAATGCTCTTTGGAAAGTGTTAAATAAATTTCTATCATACATGAAAATTAAACTTCATTTTAAGAAAATAAACTATATCTACACTGTGGTAGCATTTTTATTTTAACCCAATGCTATGAAAGTTTCAAGCTTCTTTAAACAATGTTTATAAATAAGTGCTGTGCTTTCATCCGAATGGACTTGTATTTGTAGTGATGTGCACACTTGCATTGCTCTCCAACTGATATTGTACCCATTGCCTTTCAGTCTGCAAGATGAAATATAATGTATTTCATCATATTTTATCTGATGAAATACATTATATTCTTAGTGTATAATGCTAAATTGGAATTTATAAACAGCTTAACTTAAATTTTTCCCTCATCAGGTTCAATAATGAAACTATGATTTTTACATTGAAATATTTTTTGTGCTTTTCCTATGATACAGTTCTGTTACTGTAAGAATAGTTCTTCCAATATGTTAATAAATGCTACATTGTGTTGCTGCATGTTTACAGCTAATGTATTTGAGATAATTTACTTTATACAATATTTTAAAACAGCTCATATTTATGATTATAATTCTATTTCAATTTGAAATCCTTGCTCTAATATGTTCTCAAAATGCTATAATGACTTCACCTTTTGTAATTTTTCTGTTTTTTTAAAAGAAATTCTTAAACTAATGGAGATGGTTAGATAGTAGAAAGTTAAAGTCAGGTACCAAATACACATGGACTGGACATTGGGAATGTACGCTAAGCCATATAACCCTCATAACTGTTGCCTGATTACCTCGGTTGTTGTGTATTGTATCTATTATTATAAGAGAAAGAGCCATTTGTTGGACTGAAAAGGGGAACTGTTGGGGGAAATAAGATATACCTTAAACTTAAAAAAAAGGGAAGAGAATGGGGGGTTGAAGGTGGGAGTGTGGGACTGGAGTGGGGAGTAGGGAGAGGAATGCGATTGAGATGTAACTTGAAGAAATAAAAAATAAATTATTAAAAAAAGAAACTCTTGTTTTAAAAGACAATAGCCATGTTCAAAAATTCATGTAATCATCTTGAAGTTTAAAAGCCTCACATTGAGTATGATATGAAGCACCTGACTTACCCGTCTCACTGATAAGAAGAAAACTTGAAGAATGAAAACAATGACTGGGCTTGGTTGGAATAGCACAGGAGAATAGATCTTTATAGGTTTTCATTTGACTGTTAACTGAAATTGTGTGTGCCAAGATTTAGGGTAGTTGAAACCCCCTACAAACTGAGCTTATGGAAACAGAAACTGATCCTTCTAACATTGCGTCTTTTAATACATCACAAGAATGCATTTCCCCAAAAGTGTAAGATCGGTATCTTGAGATGCAGTGAAATATTTTGTTTTGCTTTGTTTTGTGTTTTAATTCTGTAGGAGAGGAGAAACATCTTTCTTAAAATTCAAAATCATGTAGCTATTGTGAGCACACACAATAAATTTCTGCACATTGAAATATTTTCTCATTTTTAAGGGAATTAATAGCTCTCCAACAAACCTTTAACATGTAAAATGAGTAACTTACTTGTGTCCAGTACATCCAAAAAAGAGCTAGGATAAAATAAACATAAGGGGTTGGATATCTTGGAAAAAATCTGTCATGGGTTTGGGTTAATCATCTCCAGAAGAAATTCAACTTGATGCCTGAAATGTAAGACTTCTTGGAGAAAGCAGAAAGGCCCGAGGCAGTGTTGATCTGAAAGAGTGCTCTCCATGGGTCAGATCTGCTCTGCTGGCAGAGTGCAAACCCAGTTCACAACCACGGCCTCTGAAAAGTTGTAAAAGGCTGCAGGGGCCTTTGAGTGCACACACTCCAGCTTTGGTTACATAGATTTAATGGCCGGGTTTCTTATTATAAAATAAAACTTAAAAATAAAACCTGGGCTTAATTTTCCAACCTTCTGACTATCAGTGATAGGGACACTAGCCTCCAATTTACTGGAGCAAACATCATGGTTGATTTTTTTTTTTTATTTCAGTAATCATAGGTAGATATATTTGTCAAAATGTCACACCTGTATTTCATGCAGTCATCTGGTTCACAGCCCTACTCATAGGCTTGCGGATGTTTAGAAATGAGTGGTTCAGTCAACTCTTCGGGTTGGATATCTTCTTTCCCTAGAAATATAGGTTTAAAATACTTTCAAGCGAAGTGTTTTATTTTATAACCACCTTGACATTTGATTACTGATTTTAAAAAATGATCATTTTTATTATCAATGATGATTTGAACTTTAGGGAAAATTTACTAGTATGAAGTATTTTTTTTTTAAGATTTATTCTTCATCCTCCCAACTTGCTCTTGTTTTCCCTTTTTCAACATCAGAAATAGATTATATTTACTGAAAAGTATCAAACAGATATAAAAACAGAAGAGAATATATCATGTAGTTGAACTTATTCATATCAGTGCAGGAACTATCATATGATTTTGTCCTATGTGATAATAAAATGTATTGACAAATTCCACAAAGTTTGAAAGTATTTAGAAGAAAAATAATATTAAAAATAAATTTAATTCCTTATGTTTTTTACCCCTCAATTTTATTCCTTGCATCTACCAAGAGAGTTCAACTTCAGTATTGCTAATTAAAATATCCATGTTGGTTCCAAAGTTTATTGCTTTTGTAGATATATGAGGTTTTTGCTGACATTCTTATACTTTGCCAATACTAGATTTTTCTAAATGTTGCAGTATTCATGTAGGTGTAGGCTGACTAGATCTAGCAAAGAATTTCCAACGTTTTCAATGTAGAAGTCAATCACATCACGTTTGAATGAATAGACTCCACTTAGTACCATTTGAAATGCTGAAGCATTTCAAATCCTTTTTCATTTGACCCCTGGGTGACCTGATAACGGTTTCCTGTCCCTCAATAAGGTTGTGACCCAAGTCGAAGAGTGTGAAACCCAGATAATTTTAGAAGCAAATCAAACAGCATAGAATTAGAGAAGGGAATTTCCCTAAATTCTTTCTTTCAAAAGCAAAGAAATTCTTTCTTAAAATGAAGGTATAAAAACAAAGTATGCTACCTCTATGTGCTGACCACATTTAAAGCTGTCAAGGCACTGATCCTCTGTGCTTGAGGATTTAAAAGCAACAGGTATTTCTAAAACACACACTTGCAATCCAATTTATCATTTCCCTTCTACTAAAACAATTAAGTCTATAAGTTTTAGAAATGCCCTCTATGTAACATAGTAGTCTATTATAACATCTCACAAACAAGTTATATTAAAATAGCTGAATTATATATATAGGTATATATATATATATATATATGTGTGTGTGTGTGTGTGTGTGTGTGTGTGTAGTCTTACTTCTCTGTTAGCATTTATACCTGTGAAAAGACAGAACAACAATAAAAATAAAAGCTTGTCACTGTCACACAGCAGGCAGGAATGTGTCTAACTACTTTCGGAGCTGTTAAAACAGCTTAGACAATTGAATTAAGGGAAGGAAGACTTTTACAAGTGCATTTTGCTGATCTGAAAATGTAATTGATTATAGTTTGCTTTGATATATTTTTGTTGCTTTCCATAACTAGGATGTGATATATAATGTTAAGAAATGTTAATTGTTTTAATGAGGTCAAGAAGTATTTCCTTAAAATAACAGTTTCATGTTTAACACAGCGTTGGTATTTTTCTTCTTTGTATAGATAATGAAGTCATAGATTAAAAATTTAATAGAACTAAATTTTTAAAGTAAGATTTGAAAAATATATATACTGAGAAAAGTCACTGAAATTGCCACTTATCCTAAACTGTGTAAGCTGAAATTTACACTATTGGCATGGATGACATATTTATCAGACAACAAATTATGAGTTTTTCTCTAACGCATTATAAAGAATGCTTGAAAATAAACAACTACTCACAATAAAAATGACTAATGTGTTTTAGAGTATAACATGGCACAGCACTCCCAAGATCCACACTTTGGTAAGTTATGGAAAATAAAAATTTCACTATACTCAGTTGAATACTGATTTAACCATTAGGATATCATAATTTGGTTTATGGTGAGCCTTCTGTTGGAAATGTTTCATGAAATTGTATGTATCTATTTCACTTTAAATGTTAAAGTTAAGTACATTCAAAAGTAAGATAGAAATACTATCAAATATAGTTAGTTGCCAAATGAATTTCTTAGTTTTTAAACAAATGATATCCCCTAGAAAATAATATTTCTCAAGTATTATTTGTGGAAACTATGTATAAAAATAAGAGTATATATATTCAAAATAATAAACATAACTTTAGATATTAAAAATTATATCCATAACCAAAATTGTACCATAATATGTGTACTTTAAACATTTCTTAATAAATCAACAAATGTTGTCTATGGATCAAAAAAATAATAGTAATAATTCATAAAATTCAAATTGTTTTGTGAGATTATAAACATATAATGCATCATAAGTCTCATATATTTGAAAGGAAATCTATTTTGCTTATAATGTATTTTTGTTATTTACCTTAAATAATATTTTGTCTACTTTACAAATATCTTTTCTACATCATAATACTACTTATAAATTTTACAGTTTTTCTCAAAACATAACTTTTTTGAATTGCAGTTGTTTATTAGCAAAACACATGGAATAAAATATGAATTTTGAATTATTTAAATTGGACATACAATCATTTTTGTATTATTTTAAGTATAATGTAATTAAGTATACTGCACTAAATTATTAGGCTTAAATTATTTATATTATCACTGTGACAGAATTTTTAAAACATTTTTAAACAAATGACATTGACACAGTAAGTGAGAGGTTGTAGACACTGAAATGAAATGTTTTGCTTGGTTATAGGAGTTCAGATTAGACAACAGAAATTCTTGATGCATATACTTGGTCAAAACAAAATTTCAGTGCTAAGATAAAAAAACTGTGAGGGATTAAGACTAGAAAGTAAATCTTAAGTACCAGGAAAAAAACTCAGATGTAACCTATAGATGACCTGGACCTGTTGTTGAGATGACAATTCTGCAACTATACAGGGAATATTTTCAGTTAACACAATTACTTGCTGCCAGCCTTGACCTCAGTGACTGTCATGAGCCCGTTCTGAATTGGCCCATTCTGTGATATGGTGACATTGCTTCTGTTGCCTCGATTGTGACCTCTGATTGCACGGGACCCTTGAGAGTTCACCATAACAAGCGTAACTCCTACTTCTTAGCCAGGAAGGCTGGCTGCTCAGCCTGACTAGATTTGTGTAAATTGTATATGCTACCTCTCCTGCCGTGGTGTCCCACTGTTCTTTTGTATACATCTGCCTGAGAGCATTCATAGTAATACTTCAGTACTAGTGAATTATGTGATGTTTGCTTTTTTTCTAATAAGTCTCTGCTATTTATTCTTTCTTAGAGAAAATATTCATTTAGTTTCCAAGAGGTTTGTGAGTTTTAGAATATTTAAAATTTTGTATTTTTCAACGATTTCTTACATGTGTTTTTTTTTTGACTGATTCAAAGAAATCTGCCCTATATCCCATTGCCCAGTTCCATAATTACATCATGTCTAGATAATAGAGTTGGTGCCAGGAAGTAAGATGGCATCAGTTTATGAGAATGATTGGAAAAAAAAAAAACCATAGAGCTGGGTTTAAGATTCATCACTGTCACCATAGGCAAGTTACTCCAACTTTGGCTTCCATTTTGTACCTAAAAATGAGTTTATTATTTAGAAATGTTGTTAGAATGAAATGAAATTAATGCAATGTACATAACAAGTTACAGCTTCCTACAATAAGTTTACTTTGTTGGTGGTGGTGTTACTTTGTTGTCTTCATGAGAATTCCATAGTAGAACTACCTTTACATCATTTGTATTTCTTCCTTTCCCCTCCATCTCCTGTGTTCTTCCACTCTCCCTGAGTCTCATGACCTCCTTTTCTTTATGTATTATTCACACATACTCACACAAGCACATACACACAGACTACTAAGTCCATTTATTGTTACTTGTATAGGTATGATTTTTAGGGCTGTCCATTTGGTATTAGAGAGCCTATTAGGAAGCTTGACCTTGAGGAAGAGTTATTATCCCTCTCTCCATAGCCATTAATTACCTATGGCTCTTTACCTAGTCAGACTCTTATGAGATTATCTTCCATCCATATTGGCATGTCAGCTGGTAGTATCACTGTCTAGACCTTCTTGAGGTGACTACATTGTTACGATTCCACAGGAGTTACTTTCCTGTCATGTATAGAAAACACTGTTTCCTGGTCCTCTGGATTTTACAATCTTTCTGTTCTAATTTGCACAATTTTCCCTGAGCCTTACCTGTAGTGGTTATGTTGTAGATGTATAAACTAGTGTTGCCATGTGTTCTTCATACTTTGACCAGTTGTTGATTTCTGTAGTGGTGTTTATCTAGTGTAAAAAGAAGCTTCTTTAATGACAGATGAGTGCTACAATTACCTGTGAGTGTAAGAATAAGTTTTTATAATATTTTCTAATAATGAAATTAGAAATTACACTGGTTTAGGAAAGTGACTCTAGTAGGTCCTTCTCTAGAGTCTATGACCTCACCATGGTAGTTGGCTAGGGAAGCCATGAATTCCCTCCTACTGAAAGGACATGAAGCACAATCAGATGTTTGCTAGTTTCCTCCTGATGTAAGTGCTGTTGTTGCATCATCAGGACTACTTACTTGGATGATCACTGTTGTGTTTCTTAAATTTTGCAACTGGGTGGGACTATCAGTTGCATTTCTCTCTTGACAGCTTGAGTGACATCTGTTGGTTCTATAGAAGTTGGTAATGCAAGTTAGGATGGAAACTGAGTTAGGTAAATAACTTTAAACTCATTGAGATAGACATATAATAGAATATTATTATTAGTTTCCAAATACTTATAGACAGGACATTGGGAATGTATGTTATAGCATATAATTTTCAGAATTACTGTTTAATTGTTCATATTGTTTCATATTGTATTTATTGTTATAAGAAAATGTTTTTCACAGGACTAAAAGGGGAAGATGTTGGGAAGGAAAATATACACCTTCGATTTAAAAAAGGAAAAGAAAAAGAATTTGTTCTCAGATCATGAAGAGTTTCTCTAGTCCTGTGTCCAAAGATCCATCCACCAAGTTTTATTATTGCTGTGAATGTATGTGTTTTGTTTCATTTTACATTCCTCTCAAGGAGGAAAAAAGTATCTATAACCTGCATAACAGTGGATGCCAGATCTTTCTCAAATATATATATATATATAATTTTATCTATTGATTAGCTGAACGCTGTGATCAGGATCATTGGAATAATCAGTTTGTTATATATGTTTTTAATGTGTGTGCATGTAGAAAAAAATTACAGTCAGTTCAATTATACCAATGAAAGTAATTTTGTAGTTCAGGGGTCATCACCAATCAGTTCAATTTGGGAAAAAGAGCCTCTCTTCTACATCCTTTCATTCATTACCCCTAAGACTAACATATCTTCTGCTTTAGGACTTATCAGTTGTAGTAAATTTTTTTTGTGTAGTGTGTGTTAAGTAATTTTTTCCATATACTACTTAAAGTTCTCAACTAGGTCTTCATTACATAGAAAATTTTCTGCCAAATAGTAAATGCTCTGTAAGAGCTAAAACAGTTCATATGAAATTCACTGAAATTACAATGATCAATATTCAAGAATTATAATTTTATTCTAGTTAATTAGATTTATTGAAGATAGTTTTCGATAACTAAACTGGCTGTTGCAAAATGGCATGCTAAAGAAAATATTTGTATTTAATCACTGATTATAAGCTTTTTTTTCATGTTGTAAAAACAGTTTTTTCAATTGTTTGGTTTTAATCAACAATAGATTTTTTTTCAAACAATAAATCCTGATTATAGTTTTCCCTCTCTCAGCTCCTTCTAGATCTTCCCCACATGACTGCCCACCCAATTCCACACCCTTTTTTTCTCCCTCATAAGGAAAGAAAATAAATATATAAAAAACAATAAATAAAATACAAACAAATAAGAATAAGTGTCTCAGTTAGAATTACTATTGCTGTGATGAAACTCCATGACCAATATATACTTAGTGAAGAAATAGTTTGTTTCACACACAGTTGCATATAACAGTTCATTATCAAAAGCAGTGAGGCCAGGAACCTGGAGGCAAAACTGGTACACAGGCTGTAGAGGAATGCTGCTTACTGGCTTGCTCCCCATGCTTGCACAACCTGATTTCTTTTAGAACCCAGGACCAAGTGACCCCACCCACAATGGGCTTGGCCCTTCCACACTAATCACTAAGAAAAATTCTTACAGGCTTGCCTAAGACCAGACCTTTTAGAGCCATTTTTTCAAATGAGGCTCCCTCCTCTCTGATGACTCTAGCTTGTGTCAAGTTGACACTAAACTAGCCGGCATAGTAGGCATAGTAGAGAAAAACAAACAAAAAGTAGAAAGAAACAGCAAAGATAAAACACGAGAAACACTACAGGCAGGAAAAATGTGAAATTGAAAAGCTCCAGAAAAGATAAAGAGATGACTAATTCAAAGGTGTGTCTCTGCCTGGGCATTAAATGGTGTGGTCCTTATCAATGTCACTCATATCTAAAAATGCATGGTTTTGAGCCTACAGAAATTGCTAGGAAAACTATAATGATTAGATTCAACATTAAGAAATGTTGGACACAGACATTCTCTGAACAACTCTGCATTTACACCATTAATGGAATGACCTTTCCAAGAAAAGCCACTCCAGATTGTCACTGAACCTCTTTCACAGTTCTAGAGGCTGTCCATCTTCTTGATATAATAAACCAAGGAAATTAAACAGTAGACATGGTGGCAAAGAAGATAAAAGATGACAATTTATTTATTTATTTATTTATTTATTTATTTGTTTGTTTGTTTGTTTGTTTATTTATTTATGTTTTTCAAGAAATGGTTTCTCTGCATAACATCCCTGGCTGTCCTGTACATGCATTGTACACCAGGCTGGCCTCAAACTCACAGAGGTTCACCTGGCTCTGCCTCCCAAGTGCTGGGAATAAAGGCATGTGCCACCACACCCAGAAAAAGATAAAAAATTTAAAAGATGGATTAGTAAATAAAGAAAAATGTTGAAAAACTTGCTAGAAATGTTTGCAGGTTGTGCAATCAAGGAATTAAGGATGAAAGTATACCCTGTCCACACTAAACCTGTGAAAGTCACCATAGAACATAGAAATATATGATACTAAATACTAGATAATGCTATATGCCCTGGCTAATGTTTTTTTATCAACTTGACAAAAGTTAGAGTTATCTGGGAAGAGGAACCTCAATTTCAAAAATGCTTTCCATCCATTTGGTTGCAAATTGCAGGATTTCCACTAGAAAGGATCATCCTGAGTGAGCTAACTCAGATTCAAAAAGATACACATGGTATGTACTCACTTATAACTGGATTTTAGCCATTTAGTACAGGATAACCATCCTAGAATGCCAAAGGAACAGGAACCTAGCATAACTATCCTATGAGAAACTCTACCCAGCAGAGGATCAAAACAGATGCTGAGACACACAGCTCCAAAACATTAGTTGGAGCTCTAGGAATCATGTATAAGAGAGGGAGGAGGAATAGAGAGACCCAGAAGAGACAAGAACACCACATGAAGATCAATAGTACCAACCAATCTAGGACTGTAGAGGCTTTCAGAGAATGAAACACTAGCTAATAAAAGGAAAAAAAAAACACAAATATAGACCAGACCTAGGACCCCATACTTATATAGATGATAGGCAACTTGGCCTTCATACAGATCCCTTAGCAATTGGTGGAGGAGGGGCACAGGCAGTGTCTGTCATGTACTGTTGTGCCTCTTAGTGGAATACCTTACCTTAGCTGGGCTGCCATGTTGGCCACCAGTGCAAAAGGAAGCTCTTATCTCTCATGTGACTGATGAACTGAGGGGGCTTGATAAGAGTGGGAACATTCTGCTTCCTTAATAAATGCAATAGGTGTGTATTTCTGGCAATGTGCTTTATAAATAATACTTTATATGGTAGCTTCTGAAAATTTTGGAGACACAGTATCACAGCAAGTATCTTGGTCTGATCCTTTGCTTGTTACAATATATATGCCCCTCTTCCACAATGTTATCTGAATCATAGGTTTAAGAGTTCATCTGCAGATTCATCCACTGGGACTGGACTCCTAAACCCTGCATGTTGATCAGTTGTGGTTCTCTGTAATGATCTCCATTTGTTAGAAATAAAAGTTTGTTTGATGAGGAATAAAAACTACACTTATCTGTGGGTATAAGAATAATATTATAGGTACAGGTTTGCTGGGCTAGTAAAGTTGCAGACGTTGGTTTTCCTCCAAGATCCATGACTTCATTATATCTGACTTTGTTTTCAGTTCCAGGAATTATTTGCTTCTTGCTGAGAGGGTCTTAATTTCAATTAGAGAGCTGTTGGTCACCACCATGTTATGTGTGCCACTGAGGTACCCGTAGGATTATCATGCCATGCTGACTATTGTTGTGAGTGGTTGCTTCCTTCCTTTGGAGCTTGCATGGCACTTCTGTTACCATGAGAGCTAGTTCTCAGGGAGGCGACTTTCAAATCAATTCCAGCTCAGGGGCTGTGGGGCCCTGGTTCAGAAGCACATGGTGTATTCAGCAGCAAGGACTTAACTTTCACCTCTGAGGAGTAACAAATGGCAGTGGCCATAGCCTGTAATGTTTTGGAAGTCTCTTCAACACCCTGACCAACAACTCAAAAGAAGCCTTCTCATGTCTAGTGGTAGGGCATTTTCTTAGGTGGTTCTTGGTTTTTAGAGGAAACATTGTCAGCTCAGATGGGAAATTTTCACATAAGCTAATATATATATATATATATATATATATATATATACATACATATATATACTACATTCACATTCTGATAGTTAATATTTTTGTAGATTACTAATAATATAACTTTTTCAGATACTCTTACTGTTATTTTACCCTCCTATCTCCTTCTGTGTTTGTCTACCTCCTCCTTCAGTAAGAGACCACCCCATTTTTCCTACTCCCCCTCATCAGCTAACTTGTACACTGCTATTTCTCTCTCTGTTCCCCTCCCCCACCAACCCTGGCAATAGTCTACTTTTATTTTCCTGACTTCTGCAGGTACTCCAGGATATGTACTTACATCTCAATATTTGGGGCTAGGATCCTCAGAGGGAGCTCATGGAATGTTTGCTTTTCTGGGTCTGGATTATCTCATTCCATATGGTCTAGATCCATCCATTGACCTGAAAAGTTCATGGTGCTTTTGAAATAGAGTCTATTTTCCATTCATTTAATTTGACAAAGAAATTGACTGGAGATATATTTCCTGTTTATCTTGCACATGTAGTTTTCGTGACCATATACAATTCTTTTATTTTCATTTCCAGTACCCATTTTTTATTGAAAATAAATTATTTTCTTACATAATATATGTAAGGAACTGATAACTATTTCTCCTCCTTCCACTCTTCGAATTTCCTCCTTACCTCCTTTCTCATCTAAATCCAGTCCCTCTGTGTCTTATTAAAAAAAAAATGGAACCCTTGAAACCCAACCTTTTAATTATTATTCACTTATTTATTAGTAACTATATTCACTTATAACAAATATAAACACTTAACTACTAACCCTACAAATTCCTACAACCCCTATGAATGCCTACAACCCCTAAACCGATTGATAACTATTACAACTATTTTCATATCCTTTTAGAAGGATACAGTCTCTGGGGCAGGTCCTCAGTCACCAGGAACACAGTCTCTGTGGTTGTCCCTTTAATGCACTTAGCAGTCTTTCTTCTAGAATATCTGAGATGTAGATCCGTCAGGGTAAATTGGCTATGGCAGTTTCACCTTAAATAAGGCTTGAGGCTTTCTTCTCTCTGGGAGACCTCAACCGTCTGTAAGCCAATTTATTTCCTTTGTATCAGCAACTCTGCCACTCTGCCTCAGTCTTTAATGCTGGCCATAGTTTCATTCAGGCCACTCTTTGGACAGGTCAAACCCCTCTAGGCAAAAGCTGAGCCACAGGGTTTAGTGGTTGGCCTTTTGCTGTCTTGCTGAGGCTTTATCTGCTCACCAGCTTCTTTCTGCCTCAGGGAAATCTGGTCATCAGTCCACCAGCACTTTCTCCATCAGAGCATACAAACTACTTGTTGTCTTTCTAGCATGAGGACTCCCTAGCACGGAGCTCTCTAGCATGTGGCTCTCTAGCATGGGGCTCTCTAGCATGGGGCTCTCTAGCATGGGACTCTCTAGCACAGGGCTCTCTAGCATGGGGCTCTCTAGCATGCAGCCCCTTGGCTCCATCCACTTGTCCTTAAATAGGATCTCTACTTGTTCCACTTGCTTCAGCTTAATTTGGGCTCTGCCCACTTAGCAGCTGAAAAGAATGCCAGGTCATAAAGTCTTTCCTTGTTTCACCTGGCTTCAATCTTGTTTTTAGTCCATAGGCTCCCCTTGTTTCACATGCCTTCTTCCTTGTTTTTAGTCCACAAGCTGATAAGCTAATTTGCTCACAGCCAAGTTGACCTTCATGCCCCAGATTAAGAGACTGTATCAGAAACCTAGATATTTACTAAATCTAACCCCTAACTCTCAGGATGTAGGGTGTCTCTAACTCTTTCACCTGTTTTTGGGACCCTTGTACTCCTACTGGGTTGCCTCGCCAGCCTTAATATGAGGGTGTATGCCTAGTACTACTTTAACTTTTTAAGCCATGTTCAGTCAGGGAGGCCTGCTCTTTTCTGAAGGAAAACAAGTGTGTGGATCTAGGGAAGAGTGGAGGCAGCAGGTAACTGAGAGAAATGGAGTAAAGGGAAATTGACGTCAGGATATAATGTATGAGAGAGGAATAAATAAAAAACAAAAAGAAGAGAAGAAAGGGATTCTAAAAATAGTAATAAAATATAAAAACATTAAATATAATAAGATCAAACAAAACTATAGAAGTTGGATAAAACTAACAGAAGGAAAAGAGCACAAGACAAGGAACATGGTTCAAAGACTTACTTATGCTCGAACTCAGTAATCCCATAAAAACACTGAACTGGAAGCCATAATATATATGCAGAGGCCCCGTGTAGACCTGTGCATGCTACCTCATGAGATTTGCTGATGTTGACTTAAAGAACCTTGGTTCTAGGTGTCATCAATCCCTTCTGGCTCTTACAATCTTTCTGTCTCCTATTCCATGAGGATCTCCTGAACTCTAAGGGGGATTTGATCAAGATTCTGTATTTGTTCCCATCTGCAGCCATTTCTGATGATGGCTAAGCAAGGCACTGATCCATGATTATAGCAGGATGTCATAGGAGAGATTCTTTCAGTACCAGAAGGATAGAAGCTACTCTAGCACATCATCACCATTTAAAATCCAGACTTGTTAGGTTTGCATTGATAGTATATCTTGTTTTCTTACTCCAAAATCCTATTCTCCTCTACAAGCTAACCACTGGTCTTTTTATTTTATTTTATTTTATTTTTATTTTTGTAATTGTGCCTTTTTAGGAGTACCATAGGGTTGGATTTGTGCAATGTAGATACTTTCAAGATTGGCTCCATTCACTTACTGATGTGTATTTAATATTCTTTTATAGCTATGATTTTACAGCTTCTTTTGTTATAATAGGAAGTCACTGTAATTTTAGCTAACCTGGGACATAGTGTGAGTAATTGGCTTCTGACACACACTTGCTGCCACAGTCTGAGTTCTAGGATTATAAATGAACAGCACTATAACTTACCCACCAAGTTTTGATGGTGATAGGAGAGATTTTGCTTCTTTGGTTAGCTTATTTTCTTTCAGTACTAATTAAAAATTTACTGTTGGATGTACTTCAGTTTACCCACCCACCTACAGAATTTTTAGCAATTATGAATAAGGCTGCAGCATGCATTACTAAGTGCCACATTAAATAAGCATTTAAATCATTTGGAGGTAAAACTCAAATCATGATTACTGGCTTATATGCTTAGTGCATGCTCAATTTCTAATCAGCTGCCAGGCAGTTTTCCAAAGTGTCTGTCCAGTTCACAGTCTCAGCAGCAATGCATGAATTCCCTGTTGGTCCACATCTTCTTCAGCACTTGATGTTTTTTTGTTTTGGATTCTTTTTTAATTTTAATGTCCAAGTTCTTTTATTTATTTATTTGTTTGTTTGTTTGTTTGTTTTTAAAAATAATTTATTACTTCAGGTTACATCTCCATCACAGTGTCCTCTTTCCACCCTTCCCAGTCCCGCCCTCCCACCCTCTCCCCCCTATCCCTTCCACTGGATTCTTCACTTTCTGGTAGAGAGGTCATAGTATATCACTTTATAAGTTTGCATTCCTTAATGATAAGAGAAATTGAACATCTTTATCCATACTGATTTGCTGTCTATGTTTTTAGTGTTGTGTATCTAGGTCTTTTGCCCATCTTTTATGAAGTGATTCACTTCTTTGTGTTTTAAAAATTATTTATGATCTTTGAATAACAATTATTTGTTATATGCGTCTTTTGCAATTTTTTTCCTCTAGACTGTGATTAATCATCTCGTTCCCTTGCATTGTCTTTCACACAGCAAAAGGCTTTAAAACCTGACGTAGAACACCAGTTATTTTCCTTAAGAATCGTGTGTTTTCTTTTATGCCTAAAACTCACTACCAAACCCATGGCCCTCTAAATGTTCTGGCATTTTACCTCATAGAAGTTTTATAGTTTGTCTTTAACATGCAAGTCTGTTACGATTTTCTGTAAATTGTTGTGAAATGTCATGGTCTACATTTTGACTAATATCCTTTCTCAATAACTCTAGCCATTTCTCACTCTTTTTCTTTAAATGTGGATGTTTGCTACTTCAGGTCATTTGTTGAACAGGGAAATGTTGTTGCTTTTTTGAAACAGATAAGAAAAACTATATTCACACATATTTTTCTAGGCTGTTTTGCATATATTTCTTTTGATTTTATTTATTTATTTATTTTTTCTGAGACAGGATCTCTCTATTTAGCCTTGAATAGCTTCAGACTCACAGAAACGCACCTGCTTCTCCCCCCTCAAGTATTGGGATTAAAAGCAAAGCATATGCTACCAGAACCAGCTGCTTTTATTTTATTTGATGTAAAATTATGTATATTCATGCACAGCATAGATTGAAGTGTGTACAAATGTTGAACTTAATTAAATCCAGCTCATTAATACAATGTATTGATTATCATATCTTCATGACATCTCTTTAATTTGAACGATGTTGAATGTCAAAACAAGTACATTCAGAAAAAAATTTGGAAAAGTTATCAAAATTTAGAAATGACAAGAAAGCATAGCTACATACTATTCCCTTATCTAATATAGGTGGTAAATCCCAAATCCCAGTGGAGTCCTAAATACACATACATATGCTAACATTCAGAGAGAGAAAAGTATTTATTTATACATTAAGCACAGTAATGTGCAAAGGCTTTCTGAATGAAAGAACTCCACTCTTACATATTTCTGTTAACAGCTATAAATAACATTAACAAAACTAACCTGAACATCTGATGAAACAGCTACATGAGTAAAAGTCAACATAAAAGGCAAAATTGCTACCAAATTTTCCCCCTGAAGAGTAAACAGATTTATCAGAGTATAAAATTCCATTACTTTGATTAAATACATTAAAACATATTTGAAAATGTAATAGCATAATAAAAGTGTAGTGAAATTAGATTTAAAAAAAAAACCTGAGAAACAATTTAAAAAATGAAGTTTATAAGTGACAGACAAACCCAATGACAAGTTAAAGGTAATTAGATTAACTGACACACACACATAAAGAACTTGATCAACTGACATATACAGTTTCAAAAGCATACACTATATTTCAGATTTTCATCTAATGTTAAAACTTTGATGTTTCTCCAGGACTTATATTACCTAAAATATTGGTGTTGTCCTGTGGTGTTGATTATTTCTGTCATTTAGCTTATATCTTAAAAATGTAAAAGAAATGCAATTTAAAGAATAAGTGTACAATCACTTTACTGATAATAAAGCAAAAAATAAATTTATTTTCAAAAATGTATTTTCAATAATTCTTGAACTCCCTTGAGGATGGAGAGAAGACACCTATGACCTTAACAACTCTAAGAACATGAGTCCACAGAGCCAGAAGCAGGTCCCTTACTTACCACACAAAATCAAATCTCTTACAAAACATCTCTGGTAAATACCTACATCTTGCAAATGTAGACATAAGGTATATTCTTAATATTTTGAGTTAGGTGCCACAGGAGAAAAAACTCATTGTTATTTTTTGGAAAACAAATATTATCATAGAGATAATTATATCTTGACACTATCCTTAAGAAAAAAATATCCTTTTAAATGAAACTTTAGTTTTATTACTTAGCAAAAGACACATTAGAATTTCAACTTTGATCTTTATAACTTAAAATTCCACATATGGTAGTTCCACTTCACTAAAAGTCTGTATTTTCCTACAAAACTTCCCTTAGAGTGTTTGTGAATATAGAAACGAATAATATTTTACTATGCTATTCATATACCAGCTTCAAAAAAAAACACATCATTTTGTTTTCTACTGTGAATAACTTTTGGAAAATATTTAGTCTCAAAAGAATGTATTTACTCTGATATTAAATTATGAGAATGGCAGAGTGCAGTAAATACTCTAGCCATAGGGAATTATGTATGAGCTGGTCAAAACCCACATATTCCATAATGCTGCACTTTCTGTGGTAATTTCTTTTTGAAGAACAGTGTTTTTGGAAAACTATTAAAAACAAGGATATTTTGAGCTGAGAATAAGCACTGATTTCCTTTTGGAAGGATGGGGGCATTCTTTTTCCTTTTAGATTTCTGCATAAATGCTTTGGTCTATATTGTAGTTTGATTTGTCTATTAAGAAACCAACTTCATTAGTTACAACACAAACATACCTTGTTCAGTTCCACAACTCTCATACCTCACAGTTACTGACACTGGGAGACAAAGTCAATCAATAAAAATTTACTAAGGTTCATGCTTATTATTTTAAGAATAAAACCCTTTGTCCTCCAAGTAAGCAATCTTGTATATTTTCATCTATTTATGTGCATAAATGTCTCTATGTGTAGTGCACCCCCTATCACTTTTCATCACTTTCTCTGAGGCAGGGCCACTCTAACTCTGGAGGCCATGTTTTGTAGCTAGGCTAGAATATAGCAAGTCCCTGAAATCCTGGTGTCTCTCTCTGTCTTCACCAAACCTGGGGGTCTAGGTTGGCATGGGTCACTGGATTGTTCTATGGTGCTTTGGTCTGAACTCCAGTCCTCATGAGTGCACCGAAAGCAATCTTAAACTACTCAACCTCTTGTCTCTTTGGTCTCAAATTTTGCTTTTATTTTTTTTTCCTGAATTCATTTTATGGACTGCTTTGGCAAGAGTGGGTATACAAGTACAATTTCTTGGCATATAGCATTTTTCATATACATGAATTTACAGTATTTTATGACTATAACAATTTTAATTTATCTGGATGTGTCTATGATATAAATATAAGCATTTTATGAATTAGTGCAGGCTTATTCCAGGAACATTGCCATTTTCTATAGCAGAGAGAAATTCTTGAAACTAGACAAAACTTGACTCAGTAAATGAACTTTCTTTATTTTTTTTGTATCCACACAGAAAAAAATAATACAATAATAGTCTTTTTCTAGTTTTTTTACAATTTATATAAATATTTTAAAATGTGAAGATATTTTAATCAGAGAATGTATTCAATTTTATTGAAATAGAAACATTGTAACAAGAAAGAACAAGAAAGTAATATTGCTAAGACCTCTAGAATGAAAAATTTGGAGTGTAGTGATGCACACAGACATATTCACACTCATGATAAAATAATACAGCATAGTAATGTTCATAATTAAAACATAATGGCTTTAGTATAAAGACCTGCAATATAGAAATATTGTTAATGAATATGATACAAAGATAATTCTTTTAGAATATTAAATCTGATCATTTTCTGTTGGGAAATTTCCAAATAATGCAAAAGGAGTATTTACTCATCTTCTATAAAGAAGTGTCTCTAATAGCTACCTACAGAATATAATGGTAGTGAATTGTAAGTTTATGTTTAATTATTGATTTCATTTTTAGTTGATAACTACATCATTTGTCCCTCCCATTTCCTCTCTTCAAATCCTCCCATATTCACAACTTGCTCTCTCAAACTCATGACCTCTTTTTCGTTAATTCTTGCTACACTTCAAACTACCCTATTTGTAGATGACAGATATTGTAAAATTGATAGAGGAAAATAAATTCAGTATTGTGCAAGATACAGGTTTAAGAAAGGACTTTCTGAGTAAGATTCCATTTGACCATTCCATTCCATAAGGTCAACAATTAACAAGTGTGACTTCATAAAACTAAAGAGTTTCTGTAATACTAATGTAGCAAAGAGTTGGGGTACAAGGAAGTACACAGAGTGGGAGAGAATTTTAGGCAGCGGTATATTTTACATAGTTGTAATATCCAGAATATATAAAGAACTAAAATAAATAAATAACAACCAAGGTGTCAAAAAAAGAAAAAAAGGAAAAAAGAAAGAAAGAAAAGAAAAAAAGGAAAGGAGAGGAAAAAGGAAAGGGAAGAAGGAAAGGAAGGGAAAGGAAAGAAAACATGCCTAGACAAAAAATGTAGGCAGGATCCTGCAGGCTGTAATTGAAGCTGAGAGTATGGAGGAATGCCACTTACTAGCTTGTTCCTCATAGCTTTCTGATGTAACTCAGGACCATTTGCCCAGGGAAGGTACCACCCACAGTGAACTAAGAACTCCAACATAAATTAACAATTAAGATAGACAAGCCCACAGGCAAATTTGACAGGTGCAATTGTGCAATCAACATTCCCTCCTCTCATGTGTTTCATGATGATATATGAATTTAACTAGAACATATATGCACAGATGACATGAGAATAAAAGTGAAAGTATGTAATGAACAAAGGGGACTAAGAAAGGGTGGGAAATCAAGGGGGGTAATAGTTAATGGGGGTGTATGCATAAAGTACATTATATATTTGCATAAAATGCCCGTATATAACCCAGTTATAAATACAATTAAACAAATTAAAAAAATATTCCTGAAACCAGAGCAAGAGTTCTCAAAAGAAAAAAATAATAAAGATAGTAATCTTTATTTTTAACAGAACTCAAATAACTTCATAATGCTTCCATAATAGGAAAAATGCCTCCACCAGGAGACAAGAAGTGGATGTTTCTTGTTTCCTAATTGGTGAAGTTATAACTTAAAGCCCTAATAGATTTCTTGCTTCACAGTTCAATTCTATATCCACCATATCAACCTATATTAAATTTAGGCCATTCAAAATGTGTAATATTATAATGATACAATTTTTAAGCTGTGACATATTTTAGAAGCCAACTCCAGTTGCTGTTTCTTCTACATAGAATGAGAATGTCAGTAATGTAATCTCTTGTCCTTAGGAAAGATAATAATATGTATGTAGAAGGGCCTCAAAAGTTGAAAAATGAAAAATAAAAAAGTATTGAAATATTTGGACTAAAATGATATAAATTTTATATTTTAGAAAAGTTAATTTGAACACATTAACATAAAAGATTTTGAAAGGAAAGGGCCCTTTTGAAGGAAAAAGCTGATACAGCATTTCCTGTTGAAGAGATAAAGAAAACCATTAAAATACATTTTTGAAAGAAACATAATTGAATAAAATTTATTTAAAAAGTTTAATATGTGAATTTATAAAACATGAACCTAATCATATAACATATATGTTGCTAGAATATATATAGATATCAGTTCTGTTAAAAAAACAGTAATGAAATATAAAAAGGACATAAGTAATAGACAATAGAAACAAATAACCTCAGAAACATGCACAAATAAATATTATAACCACAAGTTATATAAAAACACAAGTAACGACTTATATAAAGCTTCATTAAAGAATAAACACTACCTTAGCAATATCTGCACATGAAAGAATATTTGATAAAGGACAGAATATATATTTTAGAAATGTAAATAGTACAATTAAAATTAAAATCTTGTCCTTTGTTTTTAAAGAAAAAATTAGTTAATTATACATTTCATTTAAATCTAATACATGCATTGTGATTTATCAGTTTAAAATCTGAATAGGTGCAACTCATCTCTACTGTAGTGGAAAAAGAAGAAAAAGCAGTCAATACAATTTGAGGACAAGCAAAAGGACATGGTGCAGGCATGATAAATGGAAATCAGAAACTGCTGAATAAATTCACATGTATCAGTTATGTTAATCAGTTTTCCATTGCTTTGACAAAATACTTCAGAATATCAACATAAGGTGGAAGATTTGACTCACAATTTCTGTGTTTTCAGTCAGTGGTTCCTGGGGTCTCTTTTTGGGGACTGGGGAAAGTCATATTCATGATGGTGGATGTGAATGAGAAAGGAACTTTTCTAAAAGCAGAAAAATTAGGAAGAGTTCTGGATTCAGTTCCCCCTTCAAGGGTATGTCACTAATGATTTAACTCCCTTCAACTACTACCTTTAAAGAATGCCACCAGTACCCACAGTATTTAGAACTGGACAAGAATCTTTCAACAGCTGAAAAATTCAGGGACATTTCAAACAATGACAGCAGTTTCTGAGGAGACCCAACCTAGATGCAAATGATTCAACTTAGGTTTAGGATTAGGTTAAGTTATCTAAAACACTAGGGAATTATTTTTGTTAGGACAATTGTTAAATGCCACAAACACTAAAGAAATCTGGTAGAACGGACTTTGGTTGAGGAAAATATAGGATTAGTCAAATATGTTCCCCACAGCTCCAACACTGAAAGTTTCTCATATTATTTGGGGAAGAGTATGAATATTTTAGAAGTTGTGTCAAAGTAGAAGAAAGGGTGTGCCTTGAAGATTGTGCTTGGACAGACCCCAGTTAGTCCTCTCTTTCTGCTTCTCCTCCTCAGTGAAACAGAACTACACCTGCAAAGGTTTGTACAGTCATAAATTTTGACCAGGCATGTGGGCATATGATTAGACTCAACTCTTAAAGTCAAAAATAAAATTTTCTGTCTTTATTTATGTCAGAAAGTTTGTCAGGCAATGAGAAAAAGTAACTAATATGGAAAATACATTACTAGAGTGATGCCGTTGCCATGACTAAACATGACTGTGTGTTCCTTATATGCCAGGAACTGTTTTGTGATAGGGATTTGAAAAATGTTGGAGACACAGAGAATAAGCTCTGCTAAATTTGTAATTCTGCTAATAGTGCTAAACACCAAAATGCAAAGAATTCAGACAGCCCACACTGCGGTCATGAAGCTGCATATGGTAACAAGTACATTGTTTAGGAATTTACTAAAAGCCATTAACATTATGATATCAGAAAAAAATGTGCCTGTGTTTTGTTCATGTTATTAGACATTGAAGAAAATTTAGTTTTAAGTGATGAGCTAGTTTGTCAGAGGAAATTTCACTCTGTAGGCTGTGGCTTATTTAGTACCTTTTTTAGGAAGGTTTGAGGTGGGAATTGGGGATTAAAAAAACAGCAGAAAGAATAAAAACTAGGAATATTGTTATAAAAGTCTATTGGGCTAAGGAATACATGGCTGTTGAAGAGATCAATATCATAAAGAAGCTAACTATGGAAATCAGTCTGGTGATATCTTAGAAAACTTGCAATCGCTCTACCTCAAGACCCAGCCATACCACTTCTTGGTATGCATCCAAAGGATTCCTCACCAAACCACAAGGATATTTCCTCATCTATGTTCATAGCAGCCTTATTTGTAATAGCTAGAAACTGGAAACAACCCAGATGTCCCTCAACCTAGGAGTGGATAAAAATACTATGGAACATCTACGCAATGGAATACTACTCAGCCATCAGAAACAATGAAATCATTCAATTTGCAACCAAATGGATGAAACTAGAGAAGCTCATCCTGAGTGAACTAACTGAGACTCAGAAGGATGCACATGACATCTATTCACTTATAATCAGATTTTAGCCATATAGTACAGGATAACTATACTACAGCCACTGCACAAAAGGGAACATGAACATAGACTTTGTTTCCTAACGATGAGACACTTTGCCCTAGAGATGCTGCCTTGAAAACCCCCAGTGTATAAGGAGGCTTTTGGCCCTCATATGTCTGCTGAAGTGGGGTGGGGGGACTGATATGTAGGGACAGTCCACTCTGGAGGAGTGAGATGGAAGGGATGGGGGTAGTTGGTAGGAGGACAGGACTGGGAGGGGTAGAAAGAAGACACTATGATGGCGATGTAACCTGAAGTAATAAATAAACATTAAAAAAAAAAAAAAGAAAATCGAACTGATAGGGGTGAAGGAGGTTCCTTGAAGATGTATATGGATTGTGACAGTGTTGCTTAAAAATTCTATAATAAAACCCATCACTACATGCTAACCATAAAATTAATTTTTAAAAACTTATATGTACTATATGAGAGATGAGAGTGGAGGAATATTTAAAGATGACATGGGATTTTAATGAAAAAAATGAGACAATAATGGAAAAATGTGAAAGATACCTTGAGGTTATCTCATAAATTGACAAGAACACCCATGTGAGACTCCACTGTAGGAAAGAGTAAGTTTATCTGATAGTCTTACCTTGAGAAGAGATCATCTGTGAGGAATCATGCTTGTTCTGAACCATAGAAAAAAAATTGTTTCCACTGAATTCCTTTTCACTCTGTTCAACTCTACAGGCATTCAGCTACTGCTGCCATGATTCAAATAACCCAGTTAATGCTTGATCATATAACATACCTTGATGTTATTTCCACAACTTAAATACAAATTAATGTAAATACAAAACAATAAAAGAAGTGCAAAGTTATGGATACTGGAGTCAGTTTTTCAAAGAGAAACCTAGTAACCCAGGTAACATGTGACAGGTATTATAGCCTAGTCTTCCCCTCTGTGCTAGAAATTTTTAGCCCAACATGAAATGATGCAAGTCCACTGCAGTGTTCCCCAGTCCAATGATGAAAACAACTGACCACGGACTAAATGCAATGCAGTCATGAATCAAAATATATCTTTCTTTCTTGGTGATGTGATATCAGTTATTTATCATGATGAGGAGGAAAGTAACTAATATAATTCTGATGCACTTCATTTTGTATGAACTAGTATAACACATAATGCTAATATAAGGCAACAACAAGAAGAATTTTCAACAATTGTTTTAGGAAATTTTAATGACATTTCTTTCACTGATTTATAGAATATTCCAAAGAATCAATGAGGATGTGATTAGATTAATGTATCTAATTTTTACAGCTGAAGGTCTTATATAAGACATGAATTGACTGAAAACATATGTTATCCTGAAGCACAAAAGGATATTTATCAAACCTGAACTCTTACTAGCTTTAAATAAGGACTGGAAATGTGTAAGAGTGAATCTGCTGTGTGGTGTATTTTCTGAAGCAATCTTACTAAGTTGTAATTAAATGACACTAACTAAAATGATGTTCATTTGGTTATAGATTTAAAAGTTGTTAGATATTACATATAGAAGAAACTGTAATTATCTTTTTAAGAAGCAGTTGTACAATAGCAAAGCATTACCATTTCATAAGATTGGTGGTGAATAAAATTGAGAAAATATACTATTTTTCATCAATAAAGCTAAAATTACTTTTTAAAAAACTAATAAATTAGATGTTTACTGGCAAGTTTTCTTCCTGAGAAAACCACACAAAAGCATTCTTGTGGATGGAAAGGTGCGGAATTAAAAGCGGTTATAATAACTTTATGTCAATGTATTTCAAAAAATAGAAGAAATGAAGGAACACTTAGAAAAATCTTACCAAAACCAACCTAAATCTAATGTAAAAGTTGACATATGAATAAGCAGACTGGAAAAAAAATCGTTCAATATGTTTTGAGTTAGTGTCTCACTACATAGCCCTGGAACTCACTATGTAGCCAGGCCAGTCCTTGAATGCATTGAAATCTTCTTGTCTCTGTCTTCTGAATGCTGAGAATAAGTGAATGCACAACTATGCCTGACTTACAACACTATAACTATAATCATATACCATTTAACAAAATGTGTATAATTCCTTGTGAGGGGGAATATTCAAATTTTGAAAGTTACAAAAAATTTGTGTATTTAAATTTGGTCATAAAATATAAGGTCTTATTAAGTTTGTGGAAAATACAACACAAGGCAGTTAAATTCTAAGAGGCAGTGATTTGTGAAGTGGGCAAACAGAACTAAAGCTTAATTTATTAAGTAAAAATCCATAAACAACTGAAATATGTTCAATAATGATGAAGTGAGAGGACTTGCCATGTTAATATATGATTTCTTATACATTTGTAGAAATTAAAACTAAATATACTGATGTTTGGGAAAGTGGTTACTCTATTGTGGCTAGGTAGGATAAAGGAAGAGTGAGCCAAGTTAAGGACCCATGCATTTATACTTAATTCACATTTTATTAGGGAGAAGGGGTTGCAATCTAAACCAGTGATGCATAGGAAGGCTGCTCAAACTATTAATATTTATAAATGCATTTTTATAAAATAAGAGTTTAAATTTTAAATGTCTTTAAAGCAATAGTGTATTAATTCTTAGAGAATTTCATAAATGTAATTTAAACATAGTCACCCTTGGCCACAGATCCTCACATGACCACCTTTTCCCCCCTTCCCTCCCTACCTACCCAACACTGAGCTTTCCTCTTCTCTCCAGTCCTCTTCAAGCCCGGTTTCTGTTGCCCAACTAGTCTTATGAGTGGGGCCTACCATGACATATGGTGATGTGACATGAGGATCACATCATTAAAGATATGACAGTAAGAAAAATTACTGTCCATCTCCCAGAAGCTATCAAATGTCAATAGACCCTCAGTCAGTGGCGGGATTTTTTTCCTACCTTACTTCCTCTGTCCTGCAGTTTTGTCTGGCTTGAACTTGCACAGGTTTTTGAATGTTGTCATAAGCGCTATGTGTTCATTTGTGCAACTGACCTATTGTATCTGACAAATACAAGTTTCCTTGATGTTATCCAACACCCCAGCACCCCAGCTCTTATGAACTTTATACTCATATTCTTAAAACTTATCTGAGCTTTATGAGAAGAGGTTTGATTTTATATATATACCCAATATAGGGCAGACAATTCTTCTGACATTTATTCTATGTTGACCAGTTGAGGGTCTCTGTTAATTGTCATCTACCGCAAAAAGCTTCTCTGATAAGAGTGGAGAGATGCTATAATCTATGCTTATAGCAGTAGGTTATTAGAAGCAATTTTAGTATTAAGACCACTTAGCAGAATGTACTGGTATCTCCCCTAGATCCTATGACCTATCTAGACATAGATTTTTTTCCCCTTAAAACCATGTATAGGTTTCACCACATGCAATGGACCTTAGAACTAATCAGAAAGTGGTTAGTTACTCTCATAACATTAGCCCCACTATTTCATCAATGGGGATATCTTGCCAAGCTAGTCAATACTGTATCTTGCAGTGTTTACAGCTCAGTGTGGTTGATGACCAAGTTTTCCTCTGGTAGAGTACACAGCACCTTCTAAGGAAATGAGAGCTAGCTGGGAGGAATGAAGCTTCCAATGAGTAACAGCTTGATTTCTCCATGCTGTTTCTCAATTATTCAGTGTCCTGGGCAAGAGAAGCTTACTATCAAATTCTGGGGTGTCATCAAGAGTACTACTGTAGACTATAATGCTTGCAAGTCTATGGGACCTCATTGACCAATAGTTTAAAGAGGAAATGCAGTTCTGGAACCCTTTTTATTTCTACCATGAGGTATCCAGTTGGGCTATTTTTTTTTTTGCAAATTTCTCAAATTTGACTTAAAGGTGCAAGACAATCTCAGTTAAATCCATATGTATTTTCGAGGCCAGCCTGGTCTACAAAGTGAGTCCAGGACAGCCAGGGCTACACAGAGAAACCCTGTCTCAAAAAACCAAAAAAAAAAATCCATATGTATTATTTTTTTCAAATTATAAGCTTGACAAATAGAGTCTCTAGTTTAAATGGAAAGTTGAGTATCACAAGTAATCAAAACGCACCCCAGAAATATAAGTTATTGTCCTACATCTAACCTGCCATCTATCACAACTTGTAGAAATTACAGAGTTGTCCATGTATCACACAAGAGTGGTATTGATAAAATATAACACATTAATTGAATCAAATCAAGTGCAACAATTAAAATTCAGTATATTAGAACCATACTCAATGCACAATAACTCTCAAATAATATCTAACTTTCAGAATACCTGTATTTATGTATAGGTTAAAATCAAATGATGAGGGGCCTGGACAGATTTCTAAGTATTTAAAAGGGCTTGCTACTCTTCCAGAGATCCAGAGTTCAGCTCCTGGCACCCACCTTAAGTGGCTCACAGAACCATAACTCTAGCTCCAAAGTATCTGGTCCCTTCTTCTGGCTACTGTGGGCACCAACATAGGCACAAATATATACATATAATTTTTTAAAATCTTTCAAAAATGACAAACATGATGTTGCTCAAGTACACGGGAGGTAAAGGGCAAAAAAGGAAATCAAGAAAGTTAGTATTATATACTTTATTCTTGAGAATATTTTAGTAGAACTTCTGATTTGTAGAATGTGTTCTATTTTTGAAATTATCAGAGATATCATGGACTATTTATTCTATTTTAATTTATATTGTTATTTTTTTACTCCATAAATCTTAGGGTCCCATATTCATGCTACACTGAATTTTTGTGTGTTCTGTAATAGTTTGAAGCTGAAAGTGACTTTTGTGGTAGGTGTATACTGTATCTATGGGCTTCCTTTACTAGCATAAAAATACACCAGTAATCCTTAACTTGTTTCTAAAAATATGAACTCAATCAGAAAGACATATTTGTGTACAATAAATCTTACTAGATGAAATAATAATTCATTTCTTTACTAACAAAATAATAAGAATAAAAACATATATGCCTGAGTATTTGCAGAACAAAAATTTCTTCATAGTTTCAGGCTATATCCATTCAATATATGAAATAAAACACTTTTTATTTATTGTTGTTTATAATGCAACCAATAGTTTATAATATATTTAGTGTTTCCTATGAACTTTTTCAGTAACAGAAGACATAAGCATTGTATAAAAATAAATAAAATATTATAATATAATATCCACTAGAAGTTCATTATGTATGTGTAGATGCATATACTACAGGAATATTTCTGTTGCATTGTTATGCAATATTTAACGATTTCACGTATATCAAGAAAATTTAAATAACTCATTTAACGTTCTTAACCTTAGTGAATCAATATAGTACCATGTATTATCTTCCTTTGAAATAAAACAGGTAAAGGAAATTAATCCAATAGCTTGGTTACCAATTAATAAATACATATATGAATAAGTATAATTATATAGATATCTTTGTACTAAAGACCAAAAAGTTGTAACCTACTTATATCAAAACCAAAAAAAACTATAAAAATAAGTGTCAGTGGTACTTAGTTGGTCAATATGAGTATATTATTCTGAAAACAGCCTAATTACATCATTTTTCTTGATTATTCTTTTGGGTGGGCCTTAGTTTGGATGACCTACCATATTAACACTCCCTAAGGGAATCTGGGTTAGACAGAGGAATATTTTCCAAGGATAATTAAATTAAAAGAGTGAAACAGGAGAGATTCATGTCAATGGAACCTCCTTCATGCTTATTACTAAGCAATTGCTAAAAATTATTTGAAATAACTTAAAATCAATTAGGACCATACACCCTTCTTATCTATTGGAAATTGATTTTTCTCTATAAAAGACATGTGAGAACCCTTACATATTATGAAAGAAAATAAATTTTAAAAATAACTGCTTAAGATTTAAAATTTTTCTAAGGAGAACTTCCTGGACTAACTCCGGAAAACTGCTCTCCCTCCCATTGTGATTAACTCTGAAGTTTTCCCTTCATTCCACTAACCCCCTGGAAACTTTAACTCATACATATACTTTTCCCTGAAAGATTGGTTAGGTCTAGCCTTTGCCAGGCAAGACAATGTTAAAGTCATGCAAAATGGAGTCCACTTCCTTTGAATATTACAGCAATAGGAATATGGTCATAAATGGCTATATATATATATATGTATATATATATATATACATATATATATATATATTCAGAGTAGTCTAGTTATTCATTTTATAGTATTACTACAAGTACTGTAAGAAGAATAAAAGGCAGAGAGATGGTGAATCAATTGTGTATCAGACATATCCTATAGGTGAAAAGCCAGCTTACTCTATACAAGTTGCTTTCTTACAGGTACAAGAAAGATGAAATATAGCTCCAAAATCATTACTTAATTAGTTTCAAAATTAATTTATCAGATGTCACAACTCAGAGCCTCTGTTCATGAATAATGAAGTTGTGCGCCATATTCATATGAATGTATAGGAAAAAGTGTTAGCCCTATGGCTACTTGGTAGCTCTAAAAATGATATTGTATTGACACTTTAGATAATATTACTTATAAATAAACACACCCCAAGGAAGAGCCAGGATCACTATGTTTTTTGCCTCAAGCATTCAGGTGTCTTTGCAGAGTACCATTTCTGAGCCTGAACAGTAGACTATAAATTTTTGTCATTGATTTTTATTAACAAAAAAAGTAAAATATAAATTTTGATAAATATTTTTATCAAATATATAAATACATCACATATAAAATATCAAATAAATATATATTTTATCAAGTGAATAATATTTATCAAATGTATACTTATATGAAAATATTTTATCAAAATATTTCTTGATTCTTGGCACTCCCTTAAACTCTTCATGTCAAGAAAATATCTCTCTTGTTTTCCTTACCTTAACCTAGTCGCAGGCCCAGTTATAAATGTTCATGCCAAAGATTTAGATGATCTGAAAAGAAACCAGAGTATATGTCTGCTGAACTGGGGCGGGGGACTGTTATGTAGGGACACTCCACTCCAGAGGAGTGGGATGGAAGGGATATGGGGTAGAGGGTGGCAGGGCCGGACTGGGAGGGGTGGAAAGAGGACACTTTTATGGAGATGTAACCTGAAGAAATAAATAAATACTAAAAAAATAAATGTTCATGCACATATGATCTAAGCCACCTTAGATTTTTTTCCAATTTATGTGAATGTCAGTAAAGAAACTATAGAAGTACCTTTAAGAATACACTATACATATATGAGCAAGAAGACACAGATAAACTAAAGAACATAAATGTCAAAAATATGCTATATTTGGGTAGAACTAGATAGTTTTAATTATAATTGGATAGTCAACACTTTGCTAAAGGATTTGCTCTGTTATTTCAGGAGTATTCCCTACATCAAGCAATTCTCTATAAAGAATGATCTTTAAAAACCCAACATTTCAGAAATATAGCTTTACAATTACCTTTATTTAGTCAGTGTTTTTGTTTATTCGTTTGCTGCTTTCGTGAAAGTCATTTATGCCGCTTGTATACCTCAGCCTGCAAACAGTCCAGTTTTGAGAATTAATTCAAATGCCAGAAACTCACAAGTATCTTTCATTCTATATTTTTTAAATCTGTTTGGCCATAAAAATTGAATAAACTGAGTAAAGGAATGATTAATTCTATAGTTAGCCTTTGACCTTTACATACATAATTTTGGCTGCCCTCTCAATTTCTGTTTTTAATCTTTTTACCAACAGTCTTGGTCTTTATTCATTAAGTCATTTTTTTTCCTTAGCTATTCAGATCATGTATACTTAAATATGTCTTTAAAGAATCGTGATGTTGCTGTCACATTCAAATGGCTCTGAGAGAGTTATTGGTTTCCTGCCAGTGCTGTCTGCTTTCCAGCAGGAGATTGGCTTGGTTAAGGAAGAAGCAGTAAACAACCTATCAACAAGTATTTATACAGATGTTAATGAAACTCAAATTCTCTTAGTGTATTTATGCCAAATTCCATTTTCGGTTGTTCTTTATTTGTGAAGTATGAGGTAATGATTTCTTTACCAAACATATCCAAGCCATTTATACTCTATAACGAAATTTTTAGTATTCCCTGCATGAGCTGAATAGAATCAACCATTTATCAAATGACTTCAAATATTTCACAGCACAAGAAGAGCCAGTTTATGTAACTGCAACAATGTCCTCCAAAAGCTTTTGGTAAACAATGAACTCATCTCTTCTCATGAAATCAAGACTATTTCAAAATTTTATTACGTAGAAAAGCCATTAGTGAAAAAGGAAACAGTCATGGGAAAGTTATCATGTGTATTAAAATATAACTACTTAGTTTATTTCTCTGTGGCCTAAATGATAATTGAATCTTAATTTCCCTCAGTACAGGATATTATGCAGAAAATTTAGAAATTTGATTTATTTGAAGCATATGGATTTGATGAGTACCTTTTATTACCTTTTATGAAGAAAAGAATAATATTTTTGTGAATTTTTAAATTACTTCATTTCTTTTGGTGAGCCTCTTAAATAAAACTGTTTCCTCTAGGCTTATGTACATGGTGGGCTGTGAAGAGGTCATCTTTTTGGTTCTGTTTTGATTTACCAGTTTTACCTGTCTTTTTTATTATTATTATTCTGATGTAATTCTGACTTTCAGAGTTAATGTTTCTTCCAAGTCTAGTAATTACGTTAATCAGGTTTAAACACATGATATCTTCCATAACACACAGGCTTGTGTATGCACTAAAAACCTTTGCATTGCAGTTCTGCACTTTTTAAGAACAGAAAGGACAACTGTAGCAAATGTTCCATATTCATCAACATTTACTGAATGGTATCATTCTATGCATTAGTATTATTAAGAATTCTCAGTATTTATATATTAGAAATATATAGCAAAGCAGACATAAAATAGGAAATTATAATATGACATTAGGAAAAGTATCCTGGAGTTCTTAAAGTTCCTCTGAAATGGGCATCCTTGTACTAGTCATTTTACTGGTTGTGACATAACACCTGGCAGAAGAAATACAAGGGGGGAAGGATTTTATTTTGGTCCATGATTTCAGTTCATCATAGAAGGGAAACTGCAGAATATTTGATCTACACAGCAGCTAGCTGGGGGCGTGCTTGTCAGATTTTTGTCAACTGACCACAAGCTACAACCATCTGGGAAGAGGGAAATACTGCTATGGGTCCTGCATTCATTGTCTTAGTAATCGATTAATGTGGGCAGGCCCTGCCCACTCCGAGTGGTGCCACTCCTAAGCCAGGGGTCCTGGTTTACATAAGAAAACAATCTAAGCAAGGCATGAGTGGCAAGTGCAGCACCCCTCCATGTGATTCCGGTTCCTGACTCCAGTTACCTGCCTGCTTGAGTTCCTGCCTTGTTCCTCTATGAGGGACACTGATTAAAATGTATAAGCCAAATAAATTCTTTCCTCCCCAGATTGTTTTTGGCCAATGTTTTACCACAGCAACAGAAGCCAAGTTACGATAAATTGGTACTGCAGAATGAGACATTACTGTGATTAGTCTGATCATCCATTTTCAAGGGAGGATCATGGATGGAATGTGGAGTTTGCTGTTGGAAAGGCCATTGAGTGCTCAGATTTTGATAAGTTGTTGTGGGAACTTGGAAGATAATGCTGACAGAGGTCCAGATGATGTGGGTTTGGCTTACGGAATCTCAAACGGAAGCAAAGCTTATATATTTGAATCAACAGCATATGGTTTCTGGTCAGTTGGGGACAAGAAATAACAATGATTAAGAGACAAGGACCACTGGAGTGAAACTGATTTATTGGGACGATTGGTGCTGGTTAAGTAGGACTGTGATATCACCGCTGATTAAGAAAGAACAGCGTCTTCAAGGTGAAACCTTTGGGGAATTTTTCCTCAGGGTCCACACACACAGGCTGTGTAGTCCAGAAGTGGGGAAGTAAGGGCAGCTGCATCACATGCTGGCAGCCGAGCTTGGTAATGTCAAGAGTGTGGCGGGAGTTAGGCCTCTAGTAAATCAGCATGCAGTTCCGCTTGGCATCTGGCAACACAGAAGGAAAGCTTGGTGTCCCTTAGTTGCTGAAATGGACAGAGTGTAATTGAGACTATAGTTCTAAGAATTGCCCTGTTGAAGGGGTGTGGCTAAGAAACTGGAAAAACTGCAAGAAGACATCAGTTGGAAAAAAAGGAAGAAACAGGTCAAGCTGCAAGAGAAAGTCAGTTAAAGTAAAAGAAGAAACCAGACAAACTGCAAGAGGAGGTCAGTGGGAAAAAAAGAAGAAACTGAACAAGCTGTGAGAGAACATCAGTTGTAAAAGGAAGAAACCAGATAAGCTGCTAGAGCACATCGATTGCAAAAACAAGAACAGGACTGCTGGAGAGAGAGTTCTTTAAAGGCTTCAGAGCACAAGAAGTGTGAGTGAGGAGAACAGAGTTTGAAAGCCATTTAAGCAGCCCTCGGTTTGGCAGTTGGAACAGACCGTCTCTATAAAATGACCACAATTTGGTGGATGAAATAAGCTGGCCTTAAAAAACTGGCAATGTTAGACCCAATGGACACCAAAATTAAAATGAACTGCCTGCTGGGACTACCATAAATCAGGTTATCCTGCATAGGCCTATGCTAAGATAATTAATATCTTTTCATAAGTTGTTTGTGCTGATAGTAGAACAGAAGCAGAGCTTCCCAAGCTCTTTAGATTCCAGAAGATCATGAGTAAGTTCCAGACATTGGACATTATGCTATTAGCACTGTTTGAATTTGTTTTCTTTGATCTAGTTGCAATTGTGCACTGGTTCTTCTCTTTTGAGAAAAAAAATATGTAACTTATTTTTTATTTTATAGAATCCTGTAGTTGAGAGATATTGGAATGTTTAAAAAAAGATGTTGGCTACTTTTTAAAGTACTTTTAATCTATTTGATTTTTTTAAAGGCCATGGGACTTTTTAAAGCTATATTATGTTTTATATTATAAATTAAAATGATATAATAAATATAAAAAAGAAAGACATGCTATGGTTTAATAGTGACAGGTTTATTGTAAAACTGACAATATATAAATTGTGGTAGTTTTTTGGTCAACCTCACACAAGTCAGAGTCATCTGGAAAAAGGTACAGAGTCTCAACTGAGGAAATACCACAATCAAATTGGCCTATAAGAAAGTCTATAGGGAGTTTTCATGATGAATGGTTGGTGAGTGAAGGCTCTATGCACTGTAGGCAGTGCCATACTTGAGCAAATGATCCTAGATTGTATAAGAATCTGAATGAGACATGAGAAGCGAGTCAGTAAGCAGTAGTTCTCCGTGGTCTCTGATTCAGTTTCTACCACCAGAGTTCCGTTTTGGTTAAGTTCCTGCCTCAGCTTCCCGCAGTAATAGAAAATGACTACGATGTATCAGCCAAATACATCCTTTCCTGCCCAAGCTGTTGTGGTTCATGTTACATCAAAGTGGTGGAATCCAAAGTAGGACAAGGAGTCTCTGTTTTTCTTGGTGAATCAGGACACAGAAAGCTAGACCTGAATCAGAGTTTGGGCTGTGCCTTTAAATCCCAATCCTAATGGCCTAAATACACCTGACCATATCCTAGGGACCAAATATTCAAACCATAACAATACCTAACCACATTTAAGTACAAAGTACATTGTTGAAAGTCAGATAGTTTACTCTGAAAAATAGTTTTTAAAAATGTACTTGAAGACTTGAAATAGAAATATCATTAGTGAAGAGAGAGTATGAAGGCACAGGAAGTTGGGTAGGTAAAGTGTGTCTGGTTGATTAAGGTAGGAATTTAAAAGATGCCTTGCAAAATCTAAAGCAAGACTTGTCTACTATAAAAAAAAAAAGCAAAACACTGTCTACTATCCAAAGGCAGGTGAGAAACAGGATTTTTATTATGAGTTTGCAAATAGGTGTGTTAGCTTTTCATCTCTGTGACAAACAATTAAGCTAAAAGAAGGAGAGAGATTTATTTGTGCTTACAATATAAGAGCTTGCAGTTTATGGAGTTTGTTGTTTCATGCCAAAACGAAGGCAATCATAGTTGAGAGAATGTGCTAGAACAAACTGCTCATCTCATGGCAACTGAGAAGCAAGGTGTGTGTGTGAGAGAGAGAGAGAGAGAGAGAGAGAGAGGAAGAGAGAGAGAGACCAAGAAAAAAATATATTCTTCAAAGTCTCTTCTTTTAGTGACCTTTCCAGCTAGACCCACCTCCCACAGTTTTTGCTACTTCTGTTGCTCATTTTCCCATTGTGCAACCTGTGAGTTTATGCATCCATGAAGTCTGAGCCCTCGTTCTCACACCTATCTTAACGCTGATGGCTTTGGAGAACACGTGAGCCTTTGGGGGCATTACAGATTCAAACCGTAACAACATAATTTAATCTCACAAGAAGGTAAAAATAGTGATTGAAGAATTTAAATAGAAGTCTCCATACAAGGACATATAACTAAGAGTAAGATAGTACTACAGAAGACTTCCAGGTAAGAATATCTGAGATCCAAAAGCCTGGCAGGAATTGAGCCAAGTGAGATTGTGGTCTATGATTGCAAGAGTGGAGGAGAATACCAAGTGTAATGAAACACAATGTAATTGAAACAAAACTTTTGAGGCGTAATAACAGTGATGTCTTGAAGTCTTCATTACTATTCCAATAAAGAGACACCATGACCAAGACCACTTATAGAAGAAGGCATTTATTGGGGGCTCCTGCTTCAAGAGGTTCACAGGGCATGATCATCACAGTTAGGAGCATGGCGCTTGAGCAGAAGCTGAGAGCTACATCCTGATCCATAGGCACCAGGCAAAGAAAGAGAGAGAGGGGTGGGGTATTTGAAATGGCATTGACTTTTGAAACCTTAAAGCCTACCCCTGTGGTCTGTCACCTCGAACCAGGTCCTCTCCTAATACTTCCCAAACAGTTCTACCAACTAGGGCCAAGCATTTCAAATATAGGATCCTCTGGGGACATTCTAAATCAAACTATGAGCAAGTTTAAAATACTCCAAATTTTAGCAATATGTTAATTTGTTGTACAGTTCCAATGAACTGACACCAAAATAAACCATTTTGCAGAAGCATTAGTGACAGGTAAGTCAGATACCTTTACTAGTTAAAGATACCCCATTTGAAAAGGAGAGGAAATAGAGCAGGGGGAAATTTTACAAATCTGTTTTGATGGTTACCTATGCAAACCCTATACTAGGTCAAGTCTAAAGCATTTCATCAGGGAAGGGACTACAGAGTCCCCATCCCTAACTAAGCATCTACAGGCAGTTAATGGCTGCTGGCAAAGGGGTGTCATTATCTTCACTGATGTTGCCATGGAAAAGTAGACTGGGCTCCAGTAAATAACTTATCTGTGCTCTTGCTAGCATCCCTAAACAAACTCAGTGAGTGACATGCCATAAAATACCTGAACATTGGAGTGGAGGAAGGGTTTCAGCATGAAATATAATGGGAATGAAAGAAATAAGGCTCATTCTTTTTCAAAACGGTCAAAGTGTAGAAACTAGGGACAATAAGAATGATATGTCACTATAGTTTCTGCTTAGGCGGTAGTGCTAAAGAAGGAATAACCATGGCTCATTGCAGATTATCTGGTCCAGGTGACTTAGAAGCTCAAGATCAAAATGAGCATGATGATGATGAATAACTAATGCCTCTGAAGTTAAGCAGACAATATAAGGTATTTCTAGGAGTGAGATGAAAGGCATTTATTCCTACCTTTCCAATTTATTAGCCCTATGAGTTATAAATGTGTATTTACTCAGTCATCATCAGAAGTCAGTTCAATGTGAGGCATATAATAAGGGGTTTATCTCTCTGTGTATACCCCAACAAACCAACATCCAGAAACAAATCTATGAAACAGTCTGAAGGCAGTCAATCAAAACATGGATTCTATGGTGTCTAATAGAAGAGAACTGGTCTGTGTAATTTAACAAGTCAATGATAATAATGAACAAATATGTTTGTAGATAAGAAATTTAAAACCTTATATTTACTTGGAGTTGGTTGAGTCATTTCTCACTCTCTATAGCCCAAGATGCCTTTAGATTCATACCAATCATTTTACTTTGATCTCTAGAATGATGAGAATATAAGAGTGAGCCACCACACCCACTTTAGGTTCAAGCTATAACATTTACAAATTATTTTTCCACTTGTTATCCTAGGAATTAGAGTCCCGGACCTGAGTATGCTCGGTAAGCTCTCTACTACTTAAACAAATACTCAACACTCAAACCTTAGTAAATACACTTTCAATTTAGAAAAATAATATTGCAGTAAATTACAAAAGAATAGAAAAAGACAAAATAAAGACAAAGAATAAATGAAAGGGTTTTGTTGTAAAAGACAAATTACTGAAAACATGTAGAATTTCTTTTGGGGTCCTATAATTCATACAGTTTATTGAGTTCAGAGGTGCAAGTCACAAATCATAAGAGGAAAATAACAAAGTTTGGAAAATATTTAGGACATATACAAATTTACATGTGTAAAAAGATGATCTTTTAGAAAGTAGATTATAAATTGAAATCAACAATTAATAAAATTTATGCTTAGTTAGCAACATAAAGATACTATGATTTAGATAGTTTCTAATTTGAAACAATGAGTAACATTTTTCACAATATATAATATAAAATTAATAAGTAACTATATGGGTTAATGTTGTTTACCTAACAGTAAAGAAATATATAATGGCCATAAATACACAATATTGTCCAATTATCAATAGCTGTTTAACTATTTAACATGTCAACAATGGAGCAAGTATTCTGTGAACTATAGCTATGAAAAGTGAGTGGAACATTAAATACCTTGTGCAAATATATGCCACGTATACCAAGTTTTCCAAAATATTTATAATTTTAGACATACTATCTTTAAATTCATCTTAATATAAATTAAATGGGAAGATAAAAACCTAATAATTAGGGGGGCCCTAGAGAAATGGCTTTGAGGTAAGGAACATTTACTGCTCTTGAGGCGTCGGCTGGGGTTCAATTCCCAACATCCACACAGCAGCTCCAACCATTTGGAAGTTCATTTCCAAGGTTGTTCTTGCTCTGCACCAGCTTCACAAGGACACCGCATCATACCTATGAAACACACATGCACATGCAATCAAAGCATACACAAAATGAAAATAAACTTTAAAATCTTTGAAAAATAAAAATCTAATCCCCAAATCAAAAGGTATATTTATAATATAAACAAATAAAACTATATTTTAGGTGAGATTCTTATTACATATAATGTTTTTGTTGCAATCAACTGAAAACAGAATATAAAGAATTCATATCATTCTGATGTAAACTGAACCCAAAACAAGTTAACAGGACAAGACAAACAAGCAAGCAAACAAACAAAAACACCTTACTTTAAATGTTATCCAGTATCTGGCTTTGGAAGGTGGATTTTTTTCCAGTTTTATTTTCATTAGCAGTTTATATAATAAATTGTCTACACTGATGACATAGCATTCTGTTATTGAGTTCAACAATTATTTTAATTAAAATTACCACAGCTATGGTTTAAAGTAACCAGAAAATAGCAAGAATCAAAGAAAGTCTGCTTTCTGAGGTTCAATCTACAGAGAACAGATGAAGCAGGATGAAAAAGAAAGGACAGTATATCCTGGATTTAGCCTCCTACAGACAGAATAATGCCTTATTTAAAATTGAAAGGTGGAGCTTATGAAACAACATGACCAGAGACCTGTAAAATAATAAAACCATCTGTTATTTTTTCCCAACAAAGATGCTGAAGCAAGACTTCTGAATGATTCCAAGTGAATTTTACTTTGGGTATTCTGTTCAGCGACAGGGTAGTCTTACAGAGGTTTAGCTAGGATACAATCACATCCTCAGTTTTAAACTGCTTCTAGCTTCCAGTCTGCCAAGTTCACATTGTCTTTATTCTGTTTCTTACATAAAGTTTCAGTCAATATAACAGTCTATATTTTAATGATGGTCCATTTGAATTCACTCCTTACAGTTGAAGACCTGCTCTTAAAAAAAAAAAAATGTTTAGGATTTTGTCTGAGTTCTACAGTGAAATCACTTAGTGTTATGAAGAGTTGCAGAAAATTCCAAGAGGACTTTATTTAATGACTCTGGCAGTAAATGTCAGTATTTAAGACACTGAAGACCAAAGATATTTTTAGACTATATACACTCCTTATAGCTTGTTTTGTACATATTGAGGATTAAGGTGCAAGCCTTGACTCAGCTGATCACCAGACTCATTAAGGTCTTACTATTTAATGTCACTGAACAGTGCCTGCTGTGGTCAATCAAGAATGGTAGAACAGAACCCAGGATCCTCAGAGGAGACACTTAACTTTGCAGAGTAACTGTGACAACACGTCTGCCTTCTGTGGCAGTCTGACTTATGCTTCCTGTGTACCTGTGTGGATATTTATCAAATATTTTTCCCCATGAATTAGTCTGCCAGCCCAGACATATGAAGGAAGTATTCCTTGAGTTGTTATAACTAAGAAAGTGTTGCCTTGAGATATTAGGCAGGAGCTGTGGACCTTTTAGAATCAGGTGCAAGTATAAAAAAGATAAGCACTTAGATGTTAGAGAAAAAAAACAAGCATCCTTATTTTAGACCTTCCTAAATATTGGCTCTAACATCTTCTTGACTTGAAGCCAGAATCATTTGACCTTCACAGGAAAGAGTGATGTAAAGTGTTCATTATCATCATAGTCAGCATTATGCATGCCAGACTTTGTGTGTACACAGGAGTGCATTTATGGGTCTACTATGAGATTTAAACCATACCTCATTTTCCAAAGAACTTACAAATATTCTGATTTCTAGGTCATGTGTTAAATGAAATATTGTCTCAAATTAATAAGTTAACATTTGACTTTCTTTTATTTGTTTTTCTATTTTTTAATGAACAATCTCTTGTCCTGGCTTACTTGACAATTGTCATGTAGCCGAGACATACTTTGACCTTGCAGTCTTGTGTAGGAACTTCTAAATACTCTGATTACTGCTGTACCTAGAGGAGTTGGCATTTTTTTTTTTTTAGCCAAGAAGAATATTTCCTTTTATTAAAAATATATTAAATATTTTGCATTCACACATGCATGTGTGAATGCATACACACACACATGCACATGTATCACAATATATTGATACTCCAAGTGTGACTGAGTTAGCTCCTGTGTGGATTTTTAGGAGTTGGCATTTTTAACCACAAGATTTTTACAGTATTATATTCTTGTGAGTTTAGTTACCCTGAATCAATATCACCATGAAATCATTGTTTTGAATAATTAATATGCACTATTAAAATTGAAGATAATATTAGTTTACACAAAATTCATTTTTGTAAAAGAAAAATTCTGTTTTAAATAATTTTGTTACAATCTATAAATTCTATTGTATATGAGGATGTTATAAAGACAATTGGATCTTAAAATAAGCCTAAAAATAAGGCTTCATAAAAGTTTACTTTCTCCTCAAAACAGCTCCCAATTTTCTAATTGACACTTAATTTAAACAGTGATAGCTGCATTAAAAAAAAAAAGTGTTATGCAGATCCCCTAGCAAGTGGAGCAGAGACTGTTCCTGACTTGGATTCCTTTGCCTGTTTGTGGGTAACTTACCCTAGCTGGGCTGCCTTGTCTGGCCTCAGTGGAAGGGGATGCTTGAAGAGCCAGTGTAGGTTGATAGAGGGGGGGGTGGCCTTTTCTGAGGAGAAAGGGAGAGATGGTGGGAGTGTGGGAGCAGTTGGAGAGGAGGGAGGGGACTGTGATGGTGCTAGTCACCATGCATGAGTCAATGCTTCTTTTAGTATGATGAAACTCTTAACATCATATAAGTCATCTGTACTAGTCTTAATTCTTCGAATAATGAAGTTCCACGTTTCTTCCCTAGATGGGGAGGAAGAACTACCCTCCAAGGCAACCACTGCAAATGAGAAGTTAGAAAGGAGTAAGGAGTACACTTACCAGTGGCTTCACACACAAGTTGGCTTTCCTGAAGCAACTAGTTCCAGAAGCGTGAAATGGTGAATTCATTTTTTTAAATTAAATTTTTGTATTGTAAACATATCTTGAAAAATGAAACCTGAGTTAATTGTGCTAAAACAAACACAACTTAATAGCCAAAAGCCAATATATCGCATTGCCAGAGGCTTTCATACAGTGTAGATTTAATTGTTCTTTATAGTTTTTCACTATACAGTATTTAGGAAGATCTCTACATTGTAATACTTAAAACTAATGCATGAACCATGCCATCTCTTCTACTTCATAAAGAAAAAGTCTGGTATCCACTGACTGTTGCTGTGTCAATATATAGATTTTATTAAAAATTAATTATTTTTAACATTGACAGATAATAGTGTAGATTAAAGTTTTATATATGTGACTTAAACTTTCCTATGAAAGCAAAATGAAAATAGAAACATTTTGTTATTTGACATATTTGTTATGAAGAAAGAAAGAAAGCCATCAGTAGTTCACATATTATTTTGAAGTTTTTCAATTCATGAAAACATAAATTTATGTTCAATTAATCAGGTGGACTTCACAGTAATAGCTTCATTAGAATTATAATAAATACAATAGAATCTATTGCTTATATATATATATATATATTCTGAGTATGAAAGATCTTATTCAGAAATTAAAGCATTAATAGAGATGTGATAGAGTGGAAAATATAAACAATATTTTGAGGGTGAATTTTAAATATTTAAACATTTAATATTATCACTTACAAGGAAATTAAATCTGTATCTAGGGGAAGAAACAATTCCTTAGAATTTCAATTTTCTATTTATATATAAAAATTTCTTTGCAATGTATTTTTTAAAATAGCTTTTTTAATAATTTATTTTTTAATTCTTCAAGTTACATCTCAATCACAATCGCCTCCCTACTCCCCCCTCAAGTCCCACCCTTACACCTCCTCCCCCTCAACCCTCATCCTCTTCCCTTTTTTTTTTTTTTTTTTTTTTAGTTTAAGGTATAACTTTTTCCCCCCAACAGCTCTCCCTTTCAGTCCAACAAATGGTTCTTTCTCTTATAACTATAAATGCAATACAAAACAACAGAAATAAATAGGCCACGATTATAAGAGTTATATGGCTTAGCATACATTCCCAATGTCCAGTCCATATGTATTTGGCACCTGACTTTAACATTCTACTATCTAACCATCTCCATGAGTTTAAAGTTCTATATCTAACTCAGCTTTCATACTAACTTGCCTCATAATTGTAAAAATATCTTCTTAGATCCAGAACACCCTCTTGATTCCTAAACAACTCAAAATTTAACTATGAGACTCTAGCTATCTATTCTTCAACCACCTCAGAGACCTGAGAGGGATAAATATATCTGCAGGGCCCGCAGCTTCCAAAACTAAGAAATGACATACCAGTGGCTGCCTGGACAGTTCCCATTTTCTCTCCATACATTATAGCATCAATCTTCAGCCGTTTGGCCCTGTTTCTCTGACAGACATTGATTGTAGAGCAGGAATTATGAAGGACTTACCTACCTTGTTTTGGCAGAGCTAGGCTGTCGACTTACCTGCTTCCAAGTTTTGTCCTTTTTGGACAGCAGTCTGTTACTATGACAGTCTATCACAGTTATTTTCTAAGTTACTCCGAAATCAAGTTGCTAAGAGACAAGCAACATTTGCTTATCTAAATATAAGAGATAGATACGGCATCTTCAAAAAACTCAAGAGATCTGCAGAATATGGCATTCAAAGATGTTTTCTTAACTTAAGATTTTTTTGATATCGAGAGATGTCAACTCCTGACAGCACCCCCTATTCTACTCCAAGTAGAAGATGAGCATCGAAAATCTCCAGTCGGAGATGGTTGAATTGGTGGTAAGCCTTTTCTCTTGGCAAGAAAAGAACTTTTAAAAATAAAATATCGGAGATGTAACCTGAAGCAACAAATAAATAAATTTATTTATAAAAAATAATAAAATATCAATATTCTAAGATTAAGCTTCACTTTAAATATTTGTGGTATGCATTAAACGTAGTAGAGCATTAAAGGTAGAAAGCTTTGCCCATCTCAAGTGAAAGTTTATGATTATAAAAACCAAGAGTGATGATGCAGGCCTGTAATCCCAGTATTTGGGGGTGAAGAAAAATGCTCCAGGAGTTCAACCTTTTCTTTGACTACATGGAGAGTTTGATTCCAGACTGGAATGCCTGAGACCCTGTCTCAAAAAGCCAAAGAAAAAGGAGGGGAAGTAAATGTAATTAAAATACACTTAGATTTAATAACTATCTCTGTTAGTACTTTCAGATTTTTGTTCATTGATGTTTATATTTTTTGAAAGATAGTGTTTTACTTGTTTTTGTTTGTTTCTTTGCTTGTTTTTTTTTTTTGAGACAGGGTTTCTCTATGTAATAACCATGGCTGTCGTGGACTAATTTTGTAGACCAGTCTAGCCTTGAACTCACAGAGATCTGCCTGCCTCGGCCTCGTAAGTGCTGGGATTAAAGGTGTGTGCCACCACATCTGGCTAAGAAGGTAGTATTGAAGTATTATTTAGAAATAAATGTTTGTGAAATTTAATTTATAAAGAATAGTGGAAATATATATACATATATATGTATATATATATAAATTTATTATATATAATGCAGTTAAAACCTGTTCTCTTTACTATATAAAGACATTTGACCATTTTTTAAATATTCTTATTCAATATTTATACTGTAAATTGTTGTTCTTTTTGTTTCACCATGTAGCAATCACTTCTTGCCTGAGTTAGACCCAGATGTACTTAATGGTGGACGAGTTCAACTTGTGGTAAGAAATATGTTTAAAGTTACTGAAAAATGAAAAATATTACAGACACAAGTACTCAATAAAAACACTTTAAAATATGCTCACAACATATTTAAAGTATGAAAATACTCACAACTGTATTTACTTTGGGAAACCTCAAATGCCATGTGTTAAAATAATAATGTATTTTCTTGACTGCCAATAAAATGTTACAATATGACAGCATTTAAAATAATAATTTTATTTGACATATATAAAAATATTGACATGTTACCATTTTAAACAAAATTACTCTGGATGGGAAATTGCTTAATGAGGTTATTTTCTTGAAAATTTTAAGAGTTGGATTTGTCGATTACATGAGAAACAAACAGCAAAATGAGTTCCCAGCTTGGGAAACCAAACTATATTAAAAGGAACAGGAGATTATCAGTTTAACTCTTGTAAGGTTTATGGAGTGTAGTGATACTTTGATAAGTATTATTAGAGCTTTAAGGCCAAACTCTAAACATGGTAACAAGAGTATAGTCTTGAAATGGAACGCATGTTTGTTAAATTTTGTTGTCTGTGAGCTGCTTGAAGAAAGACTTTGTAACTGGAGGAAGTGGTTAGCATGGAATCTAGAAAAGTGTAGCTCATAAAATGGGAATTTTCAGTGTCATCTCAGAAATTTTCAAAGAAGAGGGGATCGTGGATGGTAAGTGTATGGTATTATGTAGTTGATGAAAGTTGGTGACACCTCCCATTTATAAAAGTAACAAATATTCCTTATAGAGCAAATATTCTACATTGACCAGGAAAATAAATTACCATTTTGTTTTCTATGGAGAATTATATATCCAAGATATGTTTCTTTATGATAAGAATAATATTATGGCTTTCAGAGCATTTACATACCATTTTCTTGAATAAATTTTTCAAAGATGTTCCTGAATTTGATCAATAATAAATATAAATATAGTTTATTAATTTATAATATAAATATATGTGATTTATATTTATATATACATATATAATATATATGGGCAAAACTTATGCTCATATTCAAAATTATCACTCACTAAATATTTTACTGTATTTTAGTAAAATTCTTCTCTGAGAATGTCATGTATAAGACTCTAGAAATATTAGTCCATCAGACTGTTGGCATTATATATATTATTATCAGTATTTTTGCACAGATTTTTTCTTAGTGTTCACTTTTGAGAAAGAAAGGAGGGAACGTATTAAAATGCAACAAATTATTAATAATGTAGATAAGTATTAGTACACTTACATCTTAATAAACTTTAATACTAATGCATAAGGCATAATCAAAGTCAATTTCTGCATGTTGAGGAGCTCAAAATAATATTTCTGTCTAAGCAAGTCTGAAGCATGTTACATAACTGAAAGATATTGGAAAATAAAAGAAAATGTTATTTTATAATATTTTTAAATGTAGTTGGAACTATGTCATCAACATAAAAGTATGTTAATAATTGAATTAAAATGATTAATGGATCAAAATCTGGGATTTTCTAGAGAATAGCCGTATTTCAGATTTTCTGTAAAAAATTCAGATTTTGAAATTTGAGAATATTGTATTTATTGAATACCCCTTTCCATCTTAACATACCTACTGCAATTATAATTGTTCAAGAATTTTTTAGGTAACCATATTATTGAAGAATTATGTGTGTAAGTAAAGAAGACTCCTGACCCTCTGTTTTTACAATCTTTCTATAACCTCTTTCAAGATGTTCTATGAGACTTAGGTGTAAGAGTTTTGCTGTAGATGCATCCCCTGGGGTTGAAAACACTGAAATCACTTAATTCCTGTATTATGATCAGTTGTGGTTTTCTATAATGGTCTCTTAGGTACAAAGCAAAGTTGGTTTTGTTGTTGTTGTTGTTTTGTTTTGTTTTTGGTCTGTTGGTCTTTTTTTTTTTTTGTCTTGATTCAAGGTGAGAGATAAACTAATCTGTGGGTCTAAGAGGAAAATTGAAAATATAGTTAGCAATTTGCTGGTCTAGTAAAGTAGTCGTAGTGGGTCCTCCTTTGTGATTCATGATCTTATTAGTTTTAGGTAGTTGGCTAGGTTTCCAGTACCGAGCATGATTTCCCTCCTGTTGAGTGTGCTTTACATCTAATTAGACAGTTCTTTGTAACCACCTATGAATGCCATTCTTGTACCTTTAGCGACATCCTGGCATGCTGGTCATTGTTCTGGTTCATGATGATATGGAAGGGGGATATGTCAAGGACCTACCCCTAGCAAAATAAGCAACTGATGATCACTGATATACTATATTTGTATAGTGTATACAAATTTAAAATGTGTTATGTAAAATAAATATATATACAAGTACAATATTAAAACTAAGTTTATTTGAGAAAAACACAATAGCTTTAATAACTTGTGAATGAGAGTGAGAAAGTGGGAAAAAGGGGGAAAGAAAATATCAAGCCAGATACATTGTTGTATGCTTGTAATCTTATCAGTGGAGAGTTCCAAGAGAGCTAGGAAGAGGAAATAGAGTCCAAAGAAGAAAGGGAAGGAGTGGAGGAATGAAGAGGAAAATGGAGAAGAGAGGAGAATAAAGAGGAGGAGGCACAGGAAGATGATGAGGGGTAGGATGGGGAGGAAAGTAGAGGACAGGGAGAAAGGGAAGAGATAATATCAAAGTGAAAGAAGATATTTAGTATCTGGTTTCTTGAGTCTCTGTAACTCATTACACAGAGATAACTTTTTAACCACAGTGGTGGTTTCTTGTCTTTAGTTCAGTGTGTTTAAATTTTTCTCCCAACAAACATTTAGAACAATACTGTCTCACAAGGATCTAATTATGCAGTGGTTTGGGTACATCCCATCCACTTAGGGGCTGTTTTGTTTTTATAATAGCATATTCTTCACTTCACAGTTCAGTCTTGATAAATTTCTAATGATACCAGACATTCTGTAAGAAAAGATCCTGTAGGTAAGAAGCAATTATAGTGATGTTAAGTATCAAAGTAACATAGTAATAAAATTACAGAAGTAATTTCAGATGAACTGAATAATCCATTTGGTGTATGAAATGTGTCTTGAAATTACTATATAGTTAACATTACCTCAAAATTAGACCATTTAAAGTGTAATATTTTAGACTGACAATGGTTTATAATGAAAGGGTGCATATAGTGTGTGATGCAATGGTACACAAATATGGAAAATTCATTTTGAGGATTGTTGATAGAAAATATCACTAGACCCAGTATAAGTACAAACACTGAAAAAAAATAATTTAATATGACATTTTTAACATTTAATTAGTATTAAATAATATACTTGGTCAGTAAGTGATGTTAAGCTGTTTAAAGTTTCACCCACTGCTTTTAAGATTGATTTTCATCAAAATTACTGTACTAAAATGTTTTCTTTTGTTGTACAGACTCAAACAGCAAACCTCAATTTTAAAATCGGCTCTTATTTGCAAAAAATGCTTTGACATAGTACATTTGTTCTGCCTGGGCAGCAATAAAGGATTGTGGTATCATTTTGAAGAAGGTTGTTTGACAGAGCCTGTTTGTTTATTTGGGGTAATGTGAGCTGCATTCAGAAAATGCCATATTTTGTTTCATGATTGTATACATTCGCTCCCATTGCTTCCAGGCAAGACTTGTAAGCAGAGAAGACACGGATTTAGACCTTTTTTCCATGACCAGTGGAAGTGCTTTGTCTGCGAACAAAGAAAAAAAAATCCAGGCACACAGATACTCAGCGGGATCCTCAAGTAAGCTATGGTTTCCTTCAGAATTAATTTAGAAATCACAGATGAATTGATGGAAGCTAATGCCAGAAAGGATTCTTTTACAGATAAGGGTTAGGGTGTCAGCCACCAGTACTAAGCACAAACGTGCCTTTGGCCTTTTTTCTTCCTTTATATGTCTTCTTTGATACAGACCAAATTAAATTCATTCTAAAATTAATGGAATCGGTATTTCTTTAATTATGTTATGCAAATCAAGTTCTTTCCTCCTCCACACTCTGGAGCATGTTGAATTCTTTGATTTTTTTTCTAAGGATATTTAGGAAGATTTTTTTTGTTTGTATGCAGATTTCCTTTTTTAAATGTTTATTTAATGCTTCAGGTTACATCTCTATCATAGTGCCTTCTTTGCACCCCTCCCAGTCCCGTCCTGCCACCCTCTACCCCCTAACCCTTCGAACCCACACCTCCTGAGTGGCGTGTCCCTACATATCACTTTCCACCCCAGTTCAGCAGTCATATGAGGGCCAAGAGTCTACTCATACACAGGGGGCCTACAAGGCAGCACCACTAGGGCAAAGTGTCTCATTGACAGGTAACAAAGTCTATGTTCCTGCTCCGTTTGGTGCATTAGTTGTAGTATAGTTATTTTGTACTATATGGCTAACATCTGATTATAAGTAAATAGACACCGTGTGCGTCCTTATGAGTCTGGGTTAGCTCACTCAGAATGAGCTTCTCTAGTTCCATCCACTTGACTGTAAATTGCATGATTTCATTGTTTCTGATGGCTGAGTAGATTTCCTTTGTGTAGATGTACCACACTTTCTTTGTCCATTCCTTGGTTGAGGGACATCTGAATTGTGTCTAGTTTCTAGCTATTTCAAATAAGGCTGCTATGAACATAGATGAGGAAACATCCTTGTGGTTTGGTGAGGAATCATTTGGATGTATACTCAGAAGTGGTATGGCTGAGTCTTGAGGTAGAGCTATTACAAGTTTTCTAAGATATGGCCAGACTGATTTCCCCAGTGTTTGTACAAGCTTGCACTCCCAACAGCAATGAAGAAATGTTCCCCTTTCTTCACCACCTCGCCAGCTTATGCTGTCATTTGAGTTTTTGATCTTAGCCATTTTGACAGGTGTGAGATGGTATCTCAGAGTTGTCTTGAGTTGCATTTCTTTGATGATTAAAGATGCTGAGCATTTCTTCAAATGTCTCTCAGCCATTAGGGATTCCTCCTTTGTGAATTTTCTGTTTAGCTCTGTTCCCCATTTTTGATTGGATTATTTGGTTTCTTGGCATTTAAAATCTTGAGTTCTTTGTAAATTATGGATATTAGCCCTCTTTCAGGTGTGGGGTTGGTGGACCATACTTAGAAATAATAAAGGTGATATACAGGAAGCCAGTAGCCACCATCAAATTAAATGGAGAGAACCTTAAAGCATTTCCTCTAAACTCAGAGAAAAGACAAGGATGCCCACTTTCACCGTATCTCTTCAATATAGTACTTGAAGTTCTTTCTAGAGCAATAAGACAACTAAAGAAGATCAAGGGAATACAAATTGTAAACGAAGAAGTCAAATTATCCCTATTTTCAGATGATATGATAGTATACATAAGCGACCCCAAAAATTCCACCAGAGAACTCTTAGAGCTGATAAACACCTTCAGCAAGGTGGCTGGATACAAAATTAATTCAAAAAATCAGAAACCCTTCTTTATACAAAAAATAAATGGGCTGAGAAAGAAATTAGAGAAACAACACCCTTCACAATAGCCACAAACAATATCAAATACCTGGGGTTAACTCTAACCAAGCAAGTGAAAGACCTGTATTTCAAGAACTTCAAGTCTTTGAAGAAAGAAATTAAAGAGGACATCAGAAGATGGAAGGATCTCCCATGCTCATGGATAGGTAGGATCAACATAATAAAAATGGCCATTCTGCCAAAGTAATATAATGACTCAATGCAATTCCTATCAAAATACTACCACAATTCTTTATAGACCTTGAAAAAGCAATTCTGAACTTCATATGGTATAACAAAAAATTCCAGAATAGCTAAATCAATTCTGTACAATTAAAAAAAAAAAAAACATCTGGAGGCATCACCATCCCAGATTTCAAGCTGTACTATAGAACAGTGGTACTAAAAACAGCGTGTTATTAGTAAAGAAACAGGATAGTTGATCAATGAAATTGAATTGAAGCCCAAGAAATGAATCCATACACCTATGGTCACTTAATTTGACAAAAAAGCCAAAACCATACAATGGAAAAAGGACAGCATCTTCAACAAATGGTGTTGGTCCAACTGGATGTCTACATGTAAAAGAATGAAATTAGACCCTTACTTATCACCTTCACTAAACTTAAGTCCAGGTGCATCAAAGACCTTAACATAAGGCCTGACACACTAAATCTACTAGAAGAGAAAGTGGAAAAAAGCCTGGAACTCATTGGCACAGCTGACAACTTCCTGAACAGAACACCAGCAGCTCAGACTCTAAGACCAACAATCAATAAGTAGGACCTCATGAAATTGAAAAGCTTCTGTAAGGCAAAAGACACTGTCATTCAAACAAAACAGCAACCTACAGATTGGGATAATATTTAAATGTTAAGTTCTCATATTAAACCAGAGCATTTGGGCCTTTGTCATTAATAAATATTATAGAGAAAGTTACTTTTTAAAGAAAAAAATCAAATATAGCAGTTTTCCATGATTGAGTGTCAAATGTACATGCTTCTCCTAAGTATTATAATTTGTAAGATGCCATTCAAATTATTTATTACAAGTGAAATTATAATCATACCTACCTCATCTGTCTATTATCTGCAACATTTAATTTAGGGACAGGAGAACTTGCTGTACAAATATATAAACTGTATCAACAAAAATGTATAGTAGTTATAAACTATGAAAGGAGTAAGCTTGAAAAAATACCTTCATCTTGAGGTATTTTATGGAAATAACCACTAAGTTTTTCCAAGTCTTCATTTAATTATATCCTAGACAATTTGAAATATCTTGTAATATGTAATAATACACTAATATAAAACTATTTTATTTCATATCTTATGTGTTAATTTTCCAATCACAATGTAATTCAATTCTACAAGAATGCCATACTGGGTCATAAATCAGCAACTATAGTGTAACACACAACTTTGTGTTTTATATGAGACTGAACCACAAATTTATAGTGATCATTGAATAGAATTCACAAATTCCTTTCTTTTATTTAGGATTTTTTTGTACTTACCTTTGTAGTATAATGTACAAATATCTTGTGAACATACTCAAATACCCTTTACATTCTTTTATGCTACCCCTACTCTGGCAGACTTCATCTGACCTAAATACAATCTGTAAGACACTAAAATAGTACTATTCCCACTTCATGAAATTCCCATTAGTTGTTGATAGATGACTATATTGCAAAGACTAACAATCATTTAATTTTCTTAGCAAGTGAAATTTTAAAATAAACCACTTTAGAAAAAGACTACATTAAATAACATTATTTATTAAAGTACTTAGTCATTGTAATTTTAATCTACTCTGACTTCAGCACGATATAATTGCAAAGACTCTGAGCTCTGACATCAATCATAACCTAGTCTCTCCTAAAGGAATGATACTGCTATATAGAATTGCTGTTAAAATCAAATAGAAAACATTTAGAGTAATATCAATGTCAAAATAAGTGATTAGGAAGTATTTTTATGATCACCACCTAGGCATGGCAGCTGACTTAGTATACTGAGCACTCAACTGCACAGATAAATAGACTAATTGGTTCTTTATACTTAACAACTTTGTTCTTAGTCACCTGACCAAAAATAATTGGTTTAGCCTTTTAGTATATAGTGAACTTAAAGATTATATAAACTGTGCTTTTACAGTCCTAGGCCAACCACTTGCAGCTTTGAAAGCTCTTATTCCCACAGTTCTCTCTCTCTCTCTCTCTCTCTCTCTCTCTCTCTCTCTCTCTCTCCCCTCTCTTAAAACTTGCCACATTGTTAAAATTAAAATATGTCTTCTTTACTTTGTAAGCCAAATCTAGAGAGTAGTTTATAGGCCACAGCTGTGAAACTATCTTTGAGCCTGTGGACTCTTCAAGATATTTCCTTTTACTGTTGCAATAATAGTGTAATGTGTATTTAAAACTGCAATTTAATTATCAACTGTATTTATCAATAAGTATAAACCATAAGACTAGGCCTGTGGAACAGTTAACAGGCTGGTCGGATGCTGGCAGGCCTGGCCTGCCTTAACTAGCAGCCTAACCCATCCTGAGGAAAAAGCCCTGGATCATGGGTGCCTTCACCAAATTGCAACCTAGATTCTATAAACTAATATCTTCATTAATAACTATAAATTGTTATATTAGGCCGGCGGAACAGCCAATGGCTTGGTGGAAGATTGACAGGCTTCACTTGCCTTAAAAATCTGTATGACTGGAGGGACAATCTGGCGGTTCTGTCTGGTGGCGAGATGGAGGGGTAACTTCCAGATAATCATTAATAACAATAAACTATTATATTAGGTCAGTAGAATTGCCAGTGACTTGGTGGGAGATTCTCCCTGGGTTTGGCATGAGGCTGATGGCCCTGGATTTCTGGGAGTGCCAGCCTATAGGCCACCATGGTCCTTTCCCCAATAATTTAATACACTAAGACCTCTTAATGTTTCAACACTTAGCCCTTAGCTGGGCAGAAAGAGTATAGGAAGGTGGGACTTCCTGAGACAGAAATAGGAACCCTGCATTTTACACAGAGGAAACTCTCTTTTCCTTCAGGAGACATGGAAGCAGACAGTCATGTTTGAGAGCTCTAGAAGGTAACAACATGCTCCATGGTGGCTTGGAATGAGGTGGTCCAGGTTAATTTAGATTAGCTAGTTGAGAGTCTGCCCAGCTAATTGGCCGTCAATGACTTTTATTAACTAATCAAGAGAATATTTCAGAAGGGGCAATAACCATATCCCAACATTGAAATCAGCCTATCAGAAGCAATGTATTAGACCTTCCTCCAACATGTATTCTTTGTGATCAGATAAACTCTGATCATTATCCTAGGTCTACTATCAGAGACAAGTCATATGACTATGTCTAGATTAGTCTTCTTAGAAGCTAGTTTCTAAGGAGAAGCTCACAATGTAAAATGGAAGTCAGAATGTTTCTTTTCTTCAATTGAAGGACATCTGGATTTTTTCCTGTTTCTTGATATTACAAATAAACCTGCTATGAACACAGTTGAGGATAGGTCCTGTGGTTTAGTGAGGAATCTTTTGGATATATGGCCAGGAGTGTTATGGCTGGGTCTTGAGGTAGAGTATTTCCAAGTTTTCTAAGACATTGCTAGACTGATTTCCATAGTGGTTGTACAAGTTTGCACTCCCACCAGCAATGAAAGAGGGTTCACCTTTCTCCACAACCTTGCCAGCATGTGCTGTCATTTGAGTTTTTGATGTTAGCCATTCTGACAGGTATGAGATGGAATCTCAGAGTGGTCTTGAGTTGCATTTCTCTGATGATTAAGGATGTTGAGCATTTCTTCATGTCTCTCTGCCATTAGTAATTCCTCTTTTATGAATTTTCCATTTAGCTCTGTTCCCCATTTTTGATTGCATTATTTGGTTTTTTGGTGTTTAATTTCTTGAGTTCTCCATACATTTTTTATATTAGCCCTCTGTCAGATGTGGGGTTAACAAAGATATTTTCCCAATATTTAGGTTGCCATTTTGTTCTAATGACAGTGGATAACAAAACTGTGGTGCATTTACACAATGGAATACTACTCAGTTATCAGAATAATATTCGGCTAACAAGAAAATCATGTGAATTTGCTGCCAAATGGATGGAACTAGAAAAGCTCATACTGAATGAGCTAACCCACACTCAGAAAGATGCACATGGCATGTATTCACTTATAGCTGGATTTTAGTCATATAGTACAGGATAACTTTCCTAGAACCAACAGACTGAAAGGAACATAGACTTTGTTACCTGTTAGTGGGACATTTTGTCCTAGTGGAGCTGCCATGTAGGCCTCCAGTGTAATAGGAAGCTCTTAGCCCTCATATGACTGTTGAACTGAGGGGGGCTGAATGCAGCACACCACATTGGAGGAGTAGTATTGGTGGGGGAAGGAGTAGAGGTCGGGAGGGTTGGACCAGGAGGGGTGGAGAGAGGGGGCTGTGATGGAGATGTAACTTGAAGTAATAAATAAACTTTATAATAATAATAAAAAAGAAGATTTCTTTTACAGGGTATTATAAAGAAATGAATAAAACTGTGTAAAGCAGTTTACTTAGCATATTGCGAAAGCCTGACAACAGGATCTACTGTTTTCTTTTGTTGAAGATTTGTATCCTAGTGATAAAGTTAAAACAAACCCACAGCAGAATTGCCTTTCTTTTGTGTGTCCTTTTACATGCCAGCCTTCACAAGCAATTGTGACTTGGCATAGAAAATATCCTAATTTTTGTCCCCTTTCTTTTCGTCATACTTCTCATTAAAAGAAGCCCAGATTACCATCACTGTCTAGATTTCTGAGCCATCATAAAGTTTTCAAAGAAAGAATGAAGGCTTCTTTGTTATCCAGAACTTGTATGTCAAGATATTTTCTTATTTAAATAATGTTTAGGCAAAATAATTTCTTTTATTAATTATATTGGCTTAGTCTGTGTTTCTCATCTGATATTTATTATCTATAATACATCATAATAATTTTACTGTAAATATAATTTACATCTTTAAGATTACTTTTATTATATCCATACTCCATTGCTTTTCTTTGACTCCTAATATAGATAAGATTGAAGAATTTAACAAGTTAGGTTTCACTTCCACCTCAGAAAAGAGAAAGCAGCTACTTGAATCCTCCAATTCATAACTTAATTGATAAAGAGTAGAACATAATTTTTTCAAGTAATTTATTGAATGCTCACTGTCTTTGCATACTCACCATGGTCTGATCATCACTGAGCTTTCCTGATAACCTTCATTTTTGCCATTAGCAAAGAACTCTAGATCTACCATGGCTCTGTAATAGTGAATAATAAACCCAAACTCATGTCCTCATTTGGATATATGGAAACTTCTCATGATATTTTAACCCTTTCACTGAGGTATTCACGTTTCTGATATGGAAGTAAATATTTCTCAGAAGTGACTCAATTACTGTAGTTGTGTTGAGAGCTGAAGACCTCTCATAAGCAGTGTGCTTCACCTCTAAAGAGAAGGTCAAGTGGGAAATAAAGTATTATTATTATTATGTTTATGTTTATTTATTACATCAAGTTACATCTCCGTCATAGTGCCCTCTTTCCACCCCTCCCAGTCCCACCCTTCCACACTCTCATCCCTCTCCCACTCATCCCACTCCTCTCATGTGGAGTGTCCCTATATATCAGTCCCTCACATTTCAACAGTTGTATGAGGGCTAAGAGCTTCCTCTTCCACTGGAGGCCTACAGAAAATCTTTAAAAAGAAGCAAATAGTAAAATGTAATATATGTTTGTAGGCCATTGAGTAAATTTTCAGGGTCAAAGATTCCACATACTGTAGAAATAAAAGAATTACATAGAAAATAATAGTGTTTACTACTTTTTTTTTTTTCAAATACCAAAGCAATATAACATAAGCTGAGATTGGAAAGGAAACTTATTATTGATAATCCTTAAGATGGAAAGCTTAACATTCTTCCTAATAATAAATAGTTAACGAAGACTACAAAAAATATCATAGGGTTTTAAAAGCTTAAGATTAGTAGAAAAAGTATTCTGGTTATGATCTGACTCAAATATATTGAAAATAATTTTACATTTCTTATTCCAAAATGATAAATTTTGTTATCAAAAGCATGAAATGCAGCTATTGACCTCCATGCCCAATATCTTATGCATATTGAGAGGCTGTAGCAATATGTAAAGCAAAAGTAGATCCTAAAAATGATCATTACTTTTATTCCAAATGGAATGAACAAGTTTTCATAATAAAATTTTAAAAAAACTTTCAAATCAAGACTCATTGTCATGTGGCATGTTGATACATGTCTATTTGCAAAGATACATATATGAGTATCTAATTTGGACTAAGGTATATTTGTGATCCTATGGTAAATGAATTTAATGTTTAAGTATTGTGAGATAAGTATTATACATACATACATGCATACATACATACATACATACATACATACATACATACAAAATTGTTATATAAACCACATACCAAGATAGCAATTCAGATCTCTAGAATGTGCAGAACATTTCCACAAGCCATAAATAAAAGTTGACTTTCATATGTCTTAGACATAGAAGAAACATTCAGAATATAGATTTTATGCTACTCTTATAGTCATATTTTCCTATTATTTTATCTTTCAGTGAATATTTTCTGTTACTTCTGCTAAACAAAAAAATATTGTACACAGCTCTCTGAACTGTATGTGATACTTAGAGTGATAGTAAGATATTTTCATGTATCAGAACAGCATACTCTGATAGAATTCAATCAACATGAATATGAGGTTTATATTTAGGCTTCTATAGTTGGGAAAAATTTCTCCCAGAATCACTAAGCACATTCTACTGGCCACAGTCATGTCATACTAATTTTTCAAGTTCTTTTTCTCCACATCTGGAGTGCATAATTCACATTAGGGAATTTAATGAAATATTCTCAGTTCCTAGGAACACTCCCTGGTAGGCCTAATGGTAGGCCCTTAACATATATTGGCTGTGTGTACATATGTATGAATGAGTGAATGCGTGGCTAGATGAGAATTCCCTTGAATCCATAACAGCTAAGAAGGATAATTGTTCCTCTTCCTTCACTGGAGGCAGGGTATGCTGCTGAAGGAAGCCAAAAGCCTTGGTAGAAATCCAACAGTAGATTTTCTAGTGTCTAGCAGTATCTGTCATGACCCAAATACTCACATCTCTAAGCATTCGTGAGGAAAATCTGACATTATATGAAGAATTTCATTTCAGGTGAATTTTCCAAATAAACCAGTCATGAGAAACAATCTTCCATAGTTCCTACTTAAATGAAGCCAATCCATCAGTTGTTCATTCAAAAAGGAAGTGCACCGGGTGATGCAATATATCACACAAGGAGTACCGACCAAGACCACCCTGTTAATTCATCATGTAATTCTTGATCTAGTTAAATATTTGCTGGGGATTTGGGCTCCTGGTTTGGTCAGGTAACTCAGGGAAGTTTATCAGTGGGCATGACACATTGTACTTACACTCCAGGCAAAATTGCAAAGCTTCATCCTCTTACAATGCTTCTCTAAAAATTTTTCATGAGTAAGCTGAGCCTGGATTTCATTTTAAAAGAGAGATTCTTTTTTTTAATTTATTACAGCAGGTTACATCTTCATCACAGTGCCCTCTTTCTACCCCACACAGTCCTGCCCTGCCTTCCTCCACCCCTTCTCCCCTCCATCCCACTCCTGCAGAGTGGAGTTTCCCTACATATCAGACCCCCTGCCCCAGTGCAGCAGTCATATGAGGGCCAAGATCCTCTTCATATACACGGGCCCTATAAGGCAGCACCACTAGGGTAAAGTGTGTCATTGATAGGAAACAAAATCTATGTTAATGTTCCCCTTGGTGCATTGGTTGTAGTATAGTTATCCTGTACTATATGGCTAAAACCCGATTATAAGTGAATGAATGCCATGTGCATCCTTCTGAGTCTGGGTTAGCTCACTCAGGATGAGCTTCTCTAGTTCCATCCATTTGGCTACAAATTGCATAATTTCGTTGTTTCTGATAGCTGAGTAATATTCCATTGTGTAGATGTACCAGTTTTTTAATCCATTCTTCAGATGAGGGACATCTGGGTTGTTTCCAGTTTCTAGATTTTACAAATAAGGCTGCTATGCATATAGATGAGGAAACTTCCTTGTGATTCAGTGAGGAATCACTTGGATGTATACCCAGAATTGGTATGGATGTGTCTTGAGGTAGAGCTATCCAAGTTTTCTAAGATATCACCAGACTGATTTCAATAGTGGTTGTACAAGCTTGTACTCCCACCAGCAATGGAGGAGTGTTCCCCTTTCTCCACAACCTCGCCAGCATGTGCTGTCATTTGAACTGTTGATATTAGCCATTCTGACAGATGGAATTTTGGAGTCATGTAAAGTGGCATTTCTCTGATGATTAAGGATCCTGAGCATTTCTTCAAGGGTCTCTCAGCCATTAGGGATTCCTCCTTTGTGAATTCTCTGTTTAGCTCTGTTACTCATTTTTTGATCGGATTATTTGGTTTCTTGGTATTTGAAAATCCAGCATCCCTTCATGATAAAAGTCTTTCAGAGAACGGGCATACAAGGACCATACCTAGAAATAATAAAGGCGATATACAGCAAGCCAGTAGCCAGCATCAAATTACATGGAGAGAAATATTAAGCATTTCCTGTAAACTCAGGGATAAGACAAGGATGCCCACTTTCACCATATATCTTCAACCTAGCACTTGAAGTTCTTGCTAGAGCAATAAGACAGCTAAAGGAGATCAAGGGGATACAAATTGGAAACGAAGTCAAATTATCCCTATTTGCAGATTATATGATAGTATACATAAGCAACCCCAAAAAATCCACCAGAGAATTCTTACAGCTGGTAAACACCTTCAGCAAGGTGGCTGGATACAAAATTAATTCAAAAAATCAGAAACCCTTCTTTACACAAAAAATAAATGGGCTGAGAAAGAAATTAGGGAAACAACACCTTTCACAATAGTCACAAACAATATAAAATACCTGGGGGTGATTCTAACCAAGCAAGTGAAAGACCTGTATGACAAGAACTTCAAGTCTTTGAAGAAAGAAATTGAAGAGGCCATCAGAATATGAAAAGATCTCCCATGCTCATGGATAAGTAGGATCATCATAATAAAAATGGCTATCCTACCAAAAGCAATATACAGATTCAATGCAATTCCTATCTAAATAACAACACAATTCTCTATAAACCTGGAAAAAGCAATTCTCAACTTTATATGGAATAACAACAACAACAACAAAAAACAGAATAGCTAAATCAATCCTGTACAATAAAATAAAAAATCTGGAGGCATCCCCATCCCAGATTTCAAGCTGTACTACAGAGCAATAGTAATAAAAACAGCATGGTACTGGTATAGAAACAGACCAGAGGATCAATGGAATCGAATTGAAGACCCAGAAATGAACCCACACACCTATGGTGTGTTAATTTTTGACAAAGAAGCCAAAACCATAGAATGGAAAAAGGACAGCATCTTCAACAAATGGTACTGGTCCAACTTGATGTCAACATGTAAAAGAATGAAATTAGACCCATACTTATCACCTTGTGCAATACTTAAGTCCAAGTGGATCAAAGACCTTTACATAAGGCCAGACACACTAAATCTAGAAGAGAAAATGGGGGAAAGCCTCGAACTCACCAGCACAGGTGACAACTTCCTGAAGAGAACACCAACAGCTCAGGCTCTAAGACCAATAATCAATAAATGGGACCTCATGAAACTGAAAAGCTTCCGTAAGGCAAAAGACACTGTCATTTGAACAAAATGGCAGCCTACAAGATAGGGAAAAAATCTTCACCAACACCACATCTGACAGAGGGCTAATATCCAAAATTTACAAAGAACTCAAGATATTAAAAGAGAGATTCTTATAGAAATATCCTCATTGCAAATCATGTTGTGAGGGAGCATTTATTGGTAACTGGTGGTGACTTGATAGTGACCATAAATTTCTGATTTCATGTGCTAAATTAATGCTATCTGAATAGAATAACTTATATATGCATTAATTATGAGAGTATGTACAAAGAACATTTGTATACATAGTAAATTTGACACAGTCTTCTGTTTACAAAAGATCACAGCTATACTCTGGTTTCTCTTCAGACCCTATAAATCTTTCGCCTTTTACAAAAGATCACAGCTTAGACTATATTAAGTACTAATTTTATTCACAGTATTTGATTTATTTATTCCGTGGCATGAAATTGAGAAAAGTTATATCACTAAGACTGTTTATTGATCATCAAATATAAATAAATCAATAACTATTATGTATTATAAATATAATTCTACAGTACATTAAATATCTACATTACATTAAATATCAGAATTCTTATATTTTAAAAATATTAGATAGTCTTTGTCTCTGTACCTCATAACTGTGTCTACCACGGAATATACTATGATTTTGAAGTACAGAATAGACGTCAATGTTGCTTTCAAAAATTTGAAAATCTCAATGGAATTTCAAAAATAGCAGCATTTCGTGTGTGAAATACCTTTGCTTTTCCTCTCTGCAGGCATTGATAATATATTCCATTCAATACATACATGTGCTAATTATCCAAATTATTAATTTTTGTGGCTTGAGAACCAATGCAAATAGCTTGGAGCCAGCTCTTTCAATAGTGAGCCTGAATGATTAAGTGAAGTTGTGTATTTTTCAAAGAGACTCCACGAAACAAATGTGAAAAATTCCTCATTATGTTACTTTTATAGGTTTATCCTCTGAGTAGATGTAGTAACTACCACTAAGAGTGTTATGAATGTACTACTGATATTAGGACCCCCTGGTGCCTTCAAACTTTGGGGGAACTTGAGACATTTTTTTTATGACTGTCATTATGGAATTGCACCTGTTTAAATATTCTAAAAAACATTTTTATCACATAGAATATATAGTAGGTCATATTTGATGGTATCTCACCAACCAAAATAATAACACCTTCATCAGCACATCTTGATGTTAAAGATGAGAAAAGTACAATCATGTGATATTTCCTATTACCAAATTAATTAGATAAATGTATAATTTCACATTTTAAAATGTCAGCAGATAGATGATGATGATAATGTTAGACAGATGATAGATAGGTTATAGAGAGATAGATAGATAGATAATAGTGATACACACATAAACATATTCTATATATACATATACATACATCTATACATACAAACAAAAATATATACATACATACATACATAGGAGGATAAGATGGATGATAACACTTACAAATGTAATGGTAGAGAACTTCACCTCCTAATTCTTGCTACACGGCTATTTATAACTACAAGTTGATTTACAAAGTTTTCAAATAATATTGTTTCCTTGATGGGCTTACCTACCTGTTTTGTCACTTTATTTTAAAAGCTTTTTTTCTTTTTGGCCTATTGCTAACATATATCTTAACATATTCCTAACATATCTTTTCCCAACATATATGTTATTTAAAAATATGCTGCTATCAAAACTCCAAGAGCTCTAACTAGCATTTGACTATCTAGACAATTATGCTGCTTTCTATAGGTCTCTCATATTCTATAACTTAAATTTGTAGACAATTATTTCTTCAGTAAATATGAGAAATTTCTTACATTTCATTAATCATTTGTTATTTTTTGATGCCAAAGCATATTTTAGTTATATTTAATCATGTCCAGCTTGTATATTTTCATATCAACTGACACTATATTTTTAAAAGAATAAATTGAATTTTCTTTCAGTTGTCCACTAAATGATTAGAATCTTATTTATATCTGGACTTTATGAAAAGTAAATATAAAAAGCTGGGTGTGGTGGCACACACCTTTAATTCCAGCACTTGGGAGGCAGAGGCAGACAAATCTCTGTGAGTTTGAGGCCAGCCTGGTCTACAAAGTGAGTCCAGGACAGTCAGGGCCCAATTACACAGAGAAACCTGTCTCAAAAAAAAAGTAAATATAAAAAATTAATTAAGTGAATAATTAAAAAGAAAGCTCATGTAGTTACATAATTCTAAAATACTTTCCACAAATATTGTCTTAGGGAATATGTCACAAAGAAATTTCTTATTCTTTGTCTATTTTTACAAGGTTCCCAGGACACATTATTCTTAACATTATTAAAGTATATGTTTATGCTTGTATGACCATAGTCACAAATATATGTTAGTGTTCTTTGAACAATATTAAAATGTCTAATAATATAAATCTTCCAAGACTATTAGCAGTAGACTGAAAGTCAGTGCAATGAACATAAATTATAGATAGTCTAAAAATATCTTTTAAAAATGATTATGAAGTTTAGAAATTATGTTCAGGGTATAAGATCAATAAACAATAGATAAGGATAGACAGAAAATTAAATGGATGACAGATACATAGATGAAAGATAGGTAGATAGATAGATAGATAGATAGATAGATAGATAGATAGATAGATTTTACTGTATTCACAAGTTGATAACTTTTCTTTATTAGTTTCATATATCTGATTTCTAGATAATGGATGAGCCCCTCCCTTCCTATGCTTGTACAAGCAGAAAGCAGATATCTACTTCACATTTGTTCTTATCTAGTGGTTTTGTCTATATTGCTATTGTATTAAAGCCATGCTTTTTTGTTACTAAATATGAAGAAAAATTTCTTCTTTAAGATAAACTCTAATCAGATGAGCGGTAGTGGCACACATGTTTAATCCCAGTACTCAGGAGGAAGAGGCAGGCAGATTCCTGAGTTGGAAACTCACCTGGTCTACAGAGAAAGTTCCAGAACAACCAGAGCTACACAGAGAAACCCTGTCTGAAAGCACACACACACACACACACACACACACACACACACACACACACGCACACAAATTTGCACACACACACATATACACATGAAAGAAATATAGAGGAAAAAAAGAAAAAAGAAACTGAAAAAAAGGAAGGAAGGAAAGAAGAAGAAAGAAAAAGAAAGAAAAACCCTAGTCATATAAAGCTAAATTTTATTGTACAGGATTGATTTAGCTATTCTGGGTTTTTTTTGTTATTCCATATGAAGTTGAGAATTGGTTTTTCCAGGTTTACAAAGAATTATGTTGGTATTTTGATAGAAATTGCATTGAATCTGTATATTGCTTTTGGTAGGATGGCCATTTTTATTATGTTGATCCTACCTATCCATGAGCATGGGAGATCTTTCCATCTTCTGATGGCCTCTTCAATTTCTTTCTTCAAGGACTTGAAGTTCTTGTCATACAGGTTTTCACTTGCTGGGTTAGAGTTAACCCCAGGTATTTTATATTGTTTGTGGCTATTGTGAAGGGTGTTGTTTCCCTAATTTCTTTCTCAGCCCATTCATTTTTTGTATAAAAAAGGGTTTCTGATTTTTTGAATTAATTTTGTATCCAGCCACCTTGCTGAAGATGTTTATCAGCTGTAAGAGTTCTCTGGTGGAATTTTTGGGGTTGCTTATGTATACTATCATATCGTCTGCAAATAGGGATAATTTGACTTCTTCATTTCCAAATTGTATCCCCTTGATCTCCTTTAGCAGTCTTATTGCTCTAGTAAGAACTTGAAAACATCTGGAGGTATCACGATACCAGATTTCAAGCTGTACTACAGAGCAATAATAGTAAAAACAGCATGGTACTTGTATAGAAACAGACCAGTGGATCAATGGAATCGAATTGAATACCCAGGAATGAAACCACACATATATGGTCACTTAAATTTTGACAAACAACCCAAAACCTTACAATGGAAAAAGGACAGCATGTTCAACAAATGGTGCTGGTCAAACTGGATGTCCACATGTAAAAGAATGAAATTAGACCCATATTTTTCATCTTGTACAAAACTTAAGTCCAAGTGGATCAATGGCCTTAACATAAGGCCTGAAACACTAAATCTAATAGAAGAGAAATTGCAGAAAACCCTTGAACTCATCAACACAGGAGACAACTTCCTGAAAAGAACACCAACAGCTCAGGATCTAAGACCAACAATCAGTAAGTGGGACCTCATGAAACTGAAAAGCTTCTGTAAGACAAAAGATACTGTCATTCGAACAAATCAGCAGCCTACAGATTGAGAAAAAATCTTCACCAACCCCACATCTGACAGAGGGCTAATATCCATAATTTATGAAGAACTCAAGATTTTAAATGCCAAGAAACCAAATAATCCAATCAAAAAATGGGGAACAGAGCTAGACAGAGGAATGCACAAAGGAATAATCCCTAATGGCTGAGAGACACTTGAAGAAATGCTCAGCATCCTTAATCATTAGAGCAATGCAACTCAAGACAACTCTGAAATTCCATACCACACCTGTCAGAATGGCTAAGATCAAAAACTCAAATGACAGCACATGCTGGCAAGGCAAGGTTGTGGAGAAAGGGGAACATTTCTCCATTGCTGGTAGGAGTGCAAGCTTGTCACACACTGTGGAAATCAGTCTGGCAATATCTTAGAAAACTTGGAATAACTCTGCCTCAAGTCCCACCCACACCATTTCTGGGTATACATCCAATGATTCCTCACCAAATCACAAGAAAGTTTCCTCATCTATGTTCATAGCAGCCTTATTTGTAATAGCTAGAAACGAGAAACAACCCAGATGTCCCTCAACTGAAGAACAGATTAAAAAACTGTGGTACATCTACACAATGGAATACTACTCAGCCACCAGAAACAATGAAATCATGCAATTTGCAGTCAAATGGATGGAACTAGAAAAGCTCATCCTGAATGAGCTAACCCAGACTCAGATGTATGCACATGGCATCTTTTCACTTATAGTCGGGTTTTAGCCATATAGTAGAGGATAACTACAGTACAACCAATACACCAAAGGGAACATTAAGATAGACTTTTTTTCCTGTTAATGAGACACTTTTCCCTAGTGGTGTTGCCTTGTAGGCCCCCAGTATATGAGGACGTTCTTGGCCCTCATATGACTGCTAAAATGGGGTGGGGGACTGTTATGTAGGGACACTCTACTCCAGAGGAGTGGGGTTAGGGGGTAGAGGGTGGGAGGGCGGGGGTAGAGGGTGGGAGGGCGGGACTGGGAGGGGTAGAGAGAGGACACTGTGATGGAGATGTAACCTGAAGTAATAAGTAAATATTAAGAAAATAAATAAAGCTAAATTTTGATTCTACTACTATCATTGTGCTTTGGGCAATAACTTACTACATTGCCTACGTCTTCCAATTTGCAACAGAGAGTGGTGATTTATATTTTACAGAGATATATAATAGTGAAAGCCTCAAGTATTAGCTTGCGATATAATAGACTCCTACCCCTTGCTATTCCTTCAGTATGATGTTTGAAGGAATTCATCTTGAAAAGAATATAAGATCAACTGTGTAATGAAAACATGGAAAAACATGAAATATTCTTTTAGCATATTGAATACTAAATGTGATTTTAATACTAAACGTTCAGTGAATATTATATATATAAACTATTCCAATATATGTATATATATATTTATATATATATATGAACGTATTATACGAATACTATTATTAAATGTGTGGCAAAAGGGCCACTAACTATTTCCTGCCTACAAAATCTACTAAAACAATTACTAGATGTTCTCAATTTGTAAAAACTGTAAAACTTCATTATAGAATATTTTCAATTTACTTTAAAACTGTCCATGAAAAACAATTGAATTATAAACCCTCCAAGAAATTATATTTCCCCAGATTTAAACATAAGCTTAGATATTATAAATATTTGTGACCATTGCCAGTGAATTGGTTCAATGGGCAAAGACTCTTGCCACCAAGGTATATTACCTGCATTTATATGAGGTTGATCCTCATAAATGCAAGGTAGAAGGGAGGAACCAACTCCTTCAGTTTGAATTCACCTCCACATGAATGTACATGTCACAATAAATAAATACAAATAAATAAATGCCAAGTATATGCATAATTTTAAAAATGTTTGTGGCTCAGTTTAATATTTATTCTATACAAAAATATCTGAGATTTTTATCCTTATTCATTTTATAGTACTATAATATAAAATCAGCAAAAATGCTGCATGGGCATCACAAAGAATTATTACCAATATAGTTTAGTCTGCACTATTGTAAAGCTTTTAACTTTAAGTCTCATTTTTATTATATTTCCTGTGTGTGTGTGTGTGTGTGTGTGTGTGTGTGTGTGTGTTCACCCATCCATGGGTCTGCACGTGGATGTGCACTCACATATGCTGTACTATCTATCTATCACTTGTCGTGGTCAAGAGATAACTTGTGAGAACTCATTTCTCTCCTTCAACCATGTAGGTTTGGAGGATTGAATTCAAGTCTGCAGGCTTGAGAGAAAACACTTTTACTAGTGACCTGTGTTTTATTATCTCAGGACTCTTTCTTATTCTTGTTTCAGGAGGTGGGATGGTCTGGTTTGTTTGTTGTGGTGGTTTGTTTGTTTTGTTTTTTGTAAAAAGTTATTGGGCAGGGATTTAAATTACAAAAACCTATTAAATCTTTATATATTATCTCTGATATACTTGACGATTAATAAAACAAACATTGACATTGGTATTTCAACTCTTAGAATATTCTAGTCAACAAAACTGGAAAATTAAAATTAACTGTTATGATACCAACACAATACTCATATGGTTAGTGGAGTCCTCTAATATATGCTTAAAGTTCTCTTAGTGAGAAAGGAGATACAAAATAAACTACTATTGTCTTAATATCTTTAAACTTAATATCTGAGCTAGATAGACTATCCAATGTCTGAGACAGTCTAAGGAAACAAGGAGCAATGATTTTTAAGCCCAGTTAAATATAAAAGTTACTAGTAACCACAGAATAACATTTCACATATAAAACAGTAGCTAGTTTAAACATAGATTGATACAATCCAAAGAAAGACAAATTCCATCTGCCCTTGTGTGGTAAATATAGCTGAACGTGTCTGCTACATTTATTCCTTGTAAATTTTTTAAAAAGTAACATTTTTGAGGACAAGATCCACTCATGCTCTATTGATAATACATTAAAGCATGATATTTTTAACTATAGCATTTCAATTCCTACTCTTTTCTTTCATGACAATTTTCTTAAATAAATTTTTTACTCTACTATTTTCTTTTATATTGTTATTGTTTTTGCTTTCAAACCAATTCCTTACACTAGTTAATGTGGTACAAGAATAAATGAGTGTGGTCAAATGTGAAATGCATTTGTCAAATGAATGAAACTGAAGTGCAATAATATAATAAACCCTCAGGCTACTCATGTTTATTGTTGCCAAATGTCTCTTTGCTAAGAACTAATAAGCATGAAAGGGGATAATGAAAGTTTCCATGAAAAATTTTTGGGAAACCTATCCACAAGTCTTCACTATCTGAGAATGTGGAAATAAGTATTTGTTTTATACAAGTTCCATATGAGGACAGTAAAGATGAAATTTAGAGAACACAGTCACATGAGAAACCATTCCAGTATAACACTTCCTGATTATTTGGTTCACAGAAGGAAACTGACAAGAAAGTTTCCTTGAACAGGAAAAGGGCAATGTCTAATAAGACACTTGATGAGTGGATATGTGAACTAAATTGATGTTTGTGAAGACACCAAGTAAATTCAAAGTCCAGTTGAGGTTTTAAAGGTTCACATTTTAAAGGATGTAACATTTTAGAAATTACTTAAAATGTATAATTTTGCTACAAATTTACTTTGGCAAAATGAAAATGAGGCAAAGAGGGCAGAAGTTAATTAAAAATTTAAATACAGTGTCACATCTGAGCTAGATAGCCTTAAATGAATATTTATGTCAAACTAAGATAAAAATATATATTTAATCACTTACCCTATCTATGACATTGTTCCACAGTTTCAGATACTGTGGACTCTTAGATGTTTATATATTGAAATAGAATATAGTTCTGAAAACAGAATATAGTTCTGAAAACAATATTGTTAAAATGATTGGAGAGTTTTATAAATAGACTTCTCCCAAATCATTGTGAGAGATGTGGCTTATATAGTCTGACTTTTAAAATTCCATTTAAGAGCAAAGGTAACATTTTATTTATCTTAACACTGATAACAAACACTGTGGATGTGTTTGTGACTATCAAGGGTACACAACCTATTGTTTTTATGTATTTGTCTCAAATAGTAAGAAGAACAAATATAAGCCAGATTTAGTGGTACACACTTTTAAGGCCAGCATTCAGGAGACAGAGGCAGGTGGATATCTATGAGTTCCAGGCTTCCCTTGTCTACAGAGTGAGCTCCCCAGGCCAGCCAAGGCTACATAGTTTTACACTCTTTCTCAAAAGCAGAACAATAAAAATAAATATAATTTTCACTGTTCAGTTGTAATAGGGAATCAGAAAATTTCTGTTAATAACCTATAATCTACAGAAAACCTTTCATTCCGTAAACACAATTTTAAAATCTCAAGAATAAGCAAAATGCCATTGAGGAAAGCTGCCGATGGCATAGATGACCTTTGCATCATTGACCAGCATTCCTGGTGTTAAATTTTAAATTTCTCAGATTGAACTTCATTCAGACTCATGGTTAAACAGAGCAGTCGTCTCTAAGAGTTGTTGTTATTTGAAATCTGCCCGTCTACTCTTCTTCTGACTTGACCAATGAACTAACTCATAACACTTAAACTGATGTAAAAGCTTTGCTGCTAAAAATTTGTTCTGGTCTCTTTCATTAAAATGTTGATTTTCTCCCCCTCCATGCTTAACTTATTGCTGTATCTGCTGTTAAGTAATACAATATGGGAAGGCCTTTGAAAAGGTCTTTTTATCCAGACACATAATGTTGGGTATATTGATGAAAATCCAATGACGTATTACTATATATCATGAGATTTCTATTTTGACCTGTTTAACAGGTTTTTTTTTATACATACCAGCAGAGTCATTCAGTGCATTTTACATATTAAATTACTTAGCAAAACACAGTATATATAGACATTGACATTTGTTAAGGAACGAAGGATTAAACCTAAAAATAAAATTAAAAAAAAAAAACATTTTTTAAAGACCAGAACAAATCTTGAGTAAAACACATAGATCATGTGGCAAAGAAGTGGCTTCTTGGGAAATAGTACAGACTCATGAGAACATACTTTCAGCACAAATCTAAAAGAACAATTAACTGCTTTCTGTGATCACCTACAGATATTCATCATATTATTATTAAAAAATAAAATCCATAACAATAAGAACACAGAAAAGTACTGCTAAAATCCCTTTTGCCAAATTTTTCTGTTCCTGGAGCTCACTTCAGTGTGGTATGTCTAACTCCAATATAAATTTTTTTGTACCAAGAACCATTTGCTATTTTATTTCTATGTGGGTAAGTAATTTTAGAATGATTATACATTGACAGTTTAAAATTGCTTTTTATTTCTGTGTTACATTCTTAGAGTAATCATGGGATGAAGTAATGACTTTGTTATCAGCGCCAATATGTGATTCCTTCATAGATGTGCTTTTAGTCCTCAATTTCTTTTCAATGTATCTAGTGATTTGAGAGTTTATATGATAACAAAGACTTGCACTAATGCAATGAGAAAATAAGCCATATGGATTACTACTTAAATTGCTCATTTACACATAGCAAGATAATGAACTTGAGCACTTTATCACACATAAACTATTGTCTTAGAAAAAAAACCTACAGAGTTGCTTATTTTAAAGATTAATCTCCAGTTGTCGATTCACTAACAACATACTTCACAATGGCTGTGAATTTGTCCCATAATGTTTTTTAAATTGTAGTTATTATTTCTTGAATGAACTACACTAAGCAAGGGAAAATTTATAAACAGCCTTTGTAAACACAGGAGCAGAATGAGGATAAGCACAAGAAGATTTGAAGACTCATCAGCAAATCTAAAATAACAATGGCAGCAGAGTTTTAGGAAAACAAATAGGTCACATGGTAAATTTTTAATAAGAGATTTCTTCAGAATGCAGAAACACTGTCATAATTAGAGCTTTCTCTTTCTTTTTTAACAAGTTGTTTTAATTCATTTCAATATAATTTTAAAATAGTTGTTTTGGAAGCATGTAAAAATTATCTATAAGTAGTTCAATAATATGGACATAAAAATCTCTCTATAAATGTTCCTTGGCATTTTGATTACAAACTTTTATTAAGGACAAACTACTTGAATGATACATGTTGTAATTCGATAACTTCATGAATAAAAGAATAACATCAACCAATGCTCAGCTATGTTGTTGACTTCCATTTTAAAACTCATACTTATTTTGACCTACCATTTTGAATAATGCTTATAACAACTTCATTTATTGGAATTATTCATTTATTTGCCACTTTCTCTATTTGAGTGGCACATTTGGCTAGATATTAGTGAAAATTCTCTTCATTATTTATTAATCTCATTTTTATTATAAGTACATTATTTCTGAGATGCCTTGCAGTCCCATGCTCAAAAATATATGTTTGTAACCAAAATCTAAGGAGTATCTATAGAGAGATTTTATGTCCACATTATTGAAATACTTATAGATAATATATAAATAAATATATATGTATATATTAATTCAAAATCTATAAAAATGTTCATAGTTTGTTCTAAGAGTTTTAGCTGCTGAAGTATAATGAGAATTTGCTCTTACTGCTTTTGAAAAGTCTAAAACAGATATTTCATTCTGTTATTTGGCGAAAAATTAAATTTGATCTTTCCAGTATATAACAGTGAGAAAGAAGCTGTGCTGTCAGCATGCTCCATGGGCACTCTTTAGGCCATTGTTTTGTCACCTGGGAAATCTCTGCTTCATGTCGGGATCATCCCTGTTACTTGAATACACTCTCCCATTCAACAGTCTCCCCAACAGGGATAGACTAACACATGATAAATCTGGCCACATGGAAAAGCCAACTTCAGTTGTCATTTCTCCCTCTTCTTAGTTTCTCTGCCAAGATTGCATTCAGGGAGTGCCAGCTGAGAAGTCTTTCAACTCCTGAACTGTATTCTGTCTCCAGTAGTCTTTGGCCCTTAGGGTAGTAATCTCTTTATGTCCAAACACCCATTCCTGAAATCATAGGTTTTAGTCCCTGCACACATACTTTCCAGAATCTTTTTGTATACTATCAGCAAAATATGCTCCTTTGCAGATACTCAGTAACTTTTTTGAATTTATTTAGTCACAGTATTAACATTAGAAACCAAAGTGTAGTACTCTGCTTATAAGAATATTTTAAATATAAAATAAGTTTTTGAAGTTCATACATTTTCTAGCCAAATTGAAATCACAAAACATTTCCCACAAAGGGACTACCCTCGTGCTAATTTTTCTAAAATGCTTTGAAATATGTTGAATTTTTTTTTCATCAGAATGTATTAGCCTAAATAGAAAAGGGTTTTGGAAGTTTGTTTTGTTTTTGTCTAAACTTACTTAAACATGATGACATCACAATGGAGAGTCATGTGGTTTGAACCTTTGCCTCGAGCCAGTATTGAGGAGTCCATGGAATGTGTCTTTCTGCTGCTTTTACAGTGGTTTCCCTACAAATCCCATCCTGTTGCTTAATCCCCAGGAGATCTGAAGCAGGTGAGCACAAGCCTTTAATAGTATTCTTGATGTAGCCCCTTTGGATGTTGCTGAACAAAACATGCTGTGTCCACTTGCCCATTTCTGCCACTACCATTCCTTTCAACTTCAAGCTGTTGCTTTTCTACAAGCAATCTATACCTGGGTCCAGTTAAACAAATCTTAACCCCGCCCCATTTTTATAGCACCTGGGTGCAAAAGAACCTCACAGTTTGCTGTCATTGCAATACAGCTGAAAAGACACTCCACACACCAACCTATAACGCATCTGTAACCTCCTCCATTTCTACAACCAAGGTTCTTAACAACAACAGCACTGGGATATGTCTGTGTGTATGTTTTGCTTTATTAGATTGTGTGGATACTCTTAACTTCTATGTTTAATACACTTCATATTCAACCAAAACTTCTTTGTTATGAAGAAAAACTCAATAATTCAAATTTAAGGACATTTTTAGCATTTGCTTTATTTAATAAAATATAAACCATTAAATATTAACCTTTTAAATATAGAAATGTATAGATTCATTAAAATATTTCATATTTGCATAGTCTTATAACATGGAACCTACAACTAGAAAAGTAAATAGACCTAAATAGAAAGAAGGAATCAGTGCCATCTGTTATTTTAGAGTTTTCCTTTTATTTAATCTAATTGTAATTTATGCCAAACTTTTTATCACATTACTTTGCAAACAATAACTCAACAAAGTTTTTTTATAAATTCAGAGATTATAATATTTTCAAGTGCATGTTGCTAATTTAGGAATTCTTCTTACTCTAAAATGTACTTTTACTGATCATGTTAAGTGAAAGCATATTTAATATCACTCTCTAGGTTGCTCAAGCAAGGGAATAACTGAACCAATGATAACAAATACAAGACCATCTATTAAAGAGCGCATATCATTCTGTGACAATCCTGTTCAACTCAGTGGTGGATGGGGAAGTGGCAAAAAGAAAGCAAAATCCTCCACCTAATGCTTCCAGCTCTCTCATCCCTAACACAAAGCACATGATTTAATTAAGTCTATGGTTATCTGGTCCTGTTTTCCGTTGGAAACAAAATTTTAGGGCATTGCATTTAATGTTCCATTATGATATTTCATAATATTGTTTTCTGGGACCAGTAACCTTCTTTCCTATTTATTGTTAGAGTTTGAAGTCCCTCTTGTATTCTTGTGGAATGGTCTTACCCCAAAATAATTCTTGAGACATTACATGACAATTTATACATACACATTCTCTTTTGGCTTATATTTTATGACTCATATATTCAAGATTATCCTTTTGATTATTTTAATATAATATGTAAAGGAATATAACTATAATGATATTGTTTACAGAAATATTAGTGAATGATTAGTACATTAGTAAGTTTGAATTAAGAAAGAATTTATCAAATTATACTTCGTAGCTATTTCAAAGATAAAATACATATGGTAATTCAAAATAGATACTGATGATCACTATTTTTATTTTAAAGCATCTTATAATTTATTATGGCAATAAAATGTGCCATTCAAATTAAAATGAAATATAAATTTAAACAATTATCAACCTAACTATTTGAAAGTTTATCTATAATGTTTCATTTGAGTGTGTTTTATCCCTGTTTGTAAGAGGTAGATCTGAATTCTAATTCTTTAAAATTATTCAACTTAGTCACTTTAAATTTTGTTAAAGCACCTGTTATTTGCCATTTAAATATTTTTCAAAGCTGAAAACCATAATTTGTAAATATTAGCATTTTTTAATTACAGAGAAGTTTTACTAAGGTCTCACAAGTATGAGGATAATTTTCTCCTAGTATTTTAGCAAATACAGTATGCAAAATGTTGCAGTCAGCTCAGGGCTCAGAGGATCTATTTATCTGCATCTGGAATGCCTTTCACAAAGCTAAAGCCAGGGTTCTCCCGTGACTCTCTGTAGTGCACTCTGTGTAATAGGATCCAGTGAACTTCAGCTTTCCCTTTTGTTTCTCTTGCTCTTTAGCGAAATTCTTCATCCAGAGATGACTAAACAGATTTCAAGATACATTTGTTTAGTTTTTATCCACCATGTACTTTTGGAGTCCTGTTGCATTTCAAACCTGTAAATCTCTCTTAACCTGATTGAGATAGAAACGTTAATTGGCCTTGAGCTGTCAATCTATAAAGAAAACATTGATTCACACATTTCAACTTAGAAATTGAGCTCCATATGTACTTGTTTTGTGAACTGTTAGGTCATCCCTTTGCTAACAACATCCACAAATCAGCATAAAGTAATGATGGAAAATATTTTATCAGCTTATTTTCAAATCTGAAGTAGAAAACCACATTAAAGCTGATATTGATAGGGTTTTATGGTTCATATACCTACCCAATGAAGTGGAAAGACTAGTATGAGAAATGAGATGTTTATTATTAAACTGTTTAAGTATGTAAAATAAACTTTATAGTTTTTTTCTTCTGTAACTTTTGTGATTTTTTTCATAATATTAATTGTGAGGATCATTGGTATTGATGCTCTTAAATTTGTAGGTGATGATTGATAAATGTCAATAAAACTGTTTCTGAATTATGGACTTTAAATTGGACATTTTTTATAATGTGGCTTATTGTGCTTACCCTAAAACTGATCATCCAAAGAACCTTTTAATCTCAAACTTGTCGTTTTGTACTACTAGTAGTATATTTGTGCTCATGAAACTGCTATTTTTAAAATTTAATAAAACATCAAAGTGTTTGAACAAAAAATTGTTTCTTTCTGTTTTCTTTAGAAGACTTTCCTAAAAGTTTATCTATCTATCTATCTATCTATCTATCTATCTATCTATCTATCCATCTATCTATCATCTATTTATATGTATATATAATATATATGTCGATGTATCTACTTATTGTGTGTATCTCTGTCTCTATGTCTGTCTATCTGTCTGTCTGTCTGACTCTCTCTCCTCTCTGTCTGTGTGTGTGGGGGGGGTGTTCGTGTGGAGAGAGAGGGGGGAGAGAGGGGGGGAGAGGGAGGGAGGGAGAGGGAGGTAGTGGGTACTTACTTATGCCCCACATGTTTGTGGGAGTCAGAGGACTGCTCTTAGGAGTCAGTTCTCTCCTGCCACCTTGTGGGATCCAGGATGGAACTTAACTTAGTGCTGAGCACAACAGTTGCTAGCCCAGCCATGTTGCTAGCCCTTGAGTTATTTTTAACAAACATTTACTTTAGGGTTCAAGAAGATACATATGTAAGCCCGTCTCATCACATAGCTGACAATGCATTTCGTATTTACAGTAGTGGACTTAGTCATTGGTGCATTCAAGTGCATTCGTCCAGTTAACTGTCTTTATGGGACATTATGTCTTACATTTAACACCTCTTTAATTAGATTCACCCCTTCCTTTCTATACCACTTCCAGTGAAGAAAACATCAGTTTTTGTGGGTTTTTTTTGGGGGGTGGTTGTGTTTTGGTTTTTTGTTTTGTTTTGCTAGTAAGAATGCTAAGCTGAATCATCATGCAACAAAAGCCTGTTGGAAACATTAGTTGAGTTATTTATAGAATCTAAAATGTTTTGATATGACACTCCATACATTGTCTTATAACAAGAGTCACTTCTCAGAGTGTTGACCACCAACACCACCTTTGTGAACATAGTAAACAACAGTGATCTTGCCTGTTGCAAGATCCCACTTCATTACGAATTGTGTACCCCAATTACCCACTGTCTTCATAAATGAGTTGTGTGTATCAGCCCTAAAGAGTACATGACCGGCACATGCTTTTGTGTGATACCTCTCACCAAACATCTGCCCTCCCTTCCAAATCCTCTTTCGACAGGCTATTTGTAGGAGCCAAGATTTTTCCTAAACGAAACCATGAAGAGAAGCTTTTCACTTGAGTTTCTTAGAACTCATACCCACTTCAGCAGTTTAGCGCAAGGGACAAATAAGTTTCAAGAGTTTTCTAGTAGAGGTCAACAAAAAATGTGGGATGAAATCTTGAGGTCTCATTCATGTTCAGTGAGGACATTGTTATGAAGCAACCTAGAATAGTGGGCTGCTTGATTATGTCTGCTATGTCACCATGTCTTTTCCTCAGATGATCCTTTTTGGAAGCTTCATATTTTATTAGCCAGGCTCTTGTTATGTAGCCCTGGCTGGTCTGGTATATACTAAGTAGCAACTTGTCTTTGAACTCATGACCATCTTCTAGCCTCAACCTCCACCTGACTGTCAGGAGTTTATGTCATCTCACCCAGGTTTTTTGTGAAACTGAGAAACAAATGAACCAATGTAATTAATAAAACATAAAAAATAATGCCCTTGTTCTTCTGTTTACAGTTGATGAGGCAATGTCATTTGCATCATCATTACTACATTGTAGGTGACTTCATAACAGTTTATATTCGAGATCCAGAGGTTAGGTACATTTCAAGTCCATCAGTAGTTTACAGAACACTGACACATTTGCTAGATGTAACTAGGTGGTATATGGAAAGTTTCATTCATAGTTAGTACACTACTGGAATTAATGAAAAGTATGAGTTTGCTAAAATGTCTATTACAGAGACTTTCAGAATTATTTTAGGATTCTAGTAGAACTACTCTAGTCCATCACTGGTAAATAAAAATGCATTATGAGGCACGTAAGTAAAATTTCTGACAGCTACAGTAAACATGCAAAATTTGACAAAGTTTTCTTTTTATATACAATATATTGGACTTTCCTTACTGTTCACAGGGATTGGTTTTAAGACCACATATTGTATAACAAACTAATGTGCTCTAGCCCTTATATAAGCTCTCTATTTGTGCAAGATCAGCATATGTGAGTAAGGTTGGCAGAGAGGAAGTTGTCTTACAGTGGAAACCTACAACTATATTATCCCTTAATATTACAACAAAATAAAAGGTATGGATTAAGGGAAATTGTAGATTTACACATTTATGAATCCATAACTTAATAAATTAGTCAGCAAACATATTCCAAATAAAATACCAAGAGAACAAATTTATCACTTTAAACTTTGAAGTGGATTTGAGGTTTCTATAGAAAGTTATTAGATTGTAGACTTATCTACCAAATTTTATGTAGCAACAGAAAATTACAAGGAGACATAGTAAGTCTGGGTCTGTTTCTCATCTCTCTGCATCACTTAGATTTGGTCTAACCATAGATTTTCTATGAACTTTAAAATGAAACCAATGTTTATAATAACTCAATATGATACGCAGAACAAAGTTAAGAAATCAGCCCAGCAGTCTTACCCTGCTATACATATTTTGGCATAAAGCATATGGAAGAAAGTGAAAAGAACATGCCTTTTATAATCTGACCAACACGTGTTCTACTCTGCACTTTGAGGAATCATCTTGAACAAGTGAACAATCTCCGACACTCTTACCATTAAATTAGTGATATAATATACAGTTTAAGGATTCTATAAGGCCAAATAACAAAATGTATGAGAAGCTCCAGGTTCAGTTTCTTGGTTGTATGTTGTTAACAATAAATAGTAGTGTGGCATAGTAAACCTTTTCAGATTAATCTTCCAAAATAAAATCAAAATTTCATTAAGCAGATTGAAGGTGGACCAATTCTGCATATCATATTTGGTAAATATTTCCATGAAGTGATGAAAATATGTAAAATAATCAAAACTTGTCTTCTCCAGATTTATCTTGAAGTGACAGTAAAATACAATATTTGAATGCATAAATCTTGAGTATCCATTTTTTTAACTTGCATAGTACTTTGGAAATGTAAAAGCTATTTTTGTTCAATTTATTTTACATTTATGCATTTGTCATATTTGTGCTTGATTGTGTGCCTGTATGTCTGTCTGTCTGTCTATCTAGCTCACACATTCCATGCTCCAGGAGTCAGATTTCCCCTTCTACCCCGTAACAGACTGGAATCACACTCAGGTCTTTAGGCTAGGTAACAAAAGTTCCTCCTCACTGAGCCATCATAATAACCCACAATTATACATTTTTAATAGTATGTTAACTAATTTTTTCACAGTGGCAAATAAAATTACATATTGAGCTGTGCATGTATATTTTATACTATAAAATCAACCTATTAAATGTTTCCACAACTAGAATCCCAAAGGGTATACCATGCAATTGTCTAGAATCCCCATATTCCTTCTATTTCTTCTTTTTCTAGGGATAATAATATTGGTTCATCAGTAGGTACACAACACAAAGAACATCCACCCTTCGTTTTGATTCTTAAACATTACTCAGTGTTTAAAATCAGCTATATTTTACAGTGGGTACAAAAACCTTTTCTTTTCATATACTGACATTATAGTATCAATCTATATGTAATTATAAATACTCTAAGTAATTTTCATTTTAATATTTAAAGAAAGATTTTAAATTGGAGACAAAAAGAGTTTCACATGAGGATGTTCAAGTAAATGGCATTTCATATTCGGTTTGATTTTGAAGGATGAATTGATGTGATTAAATCACTTTTGACAAAGATATAAAGCCAAAATTAATATTTGAATAACAATAAAATTGACACACACACACACACACAAAGAATAGAAAGTAGAGGAAATAAAGGACTTGATTATTGGGTACAATTTAGGAGGCCTGGTGTGACATGGTAGGGAGTTAGTGGAGAGATGTAACTAGCAAGTAGGATAATAAAGGACACTGAGAGCCATACAGCTTTTGATACCATCATGGTATGAACTTTATGTGCTTTATTATTGTTTTTGAAAACGGAAACATAATAATTTCCTGTGCAGTATTATTACTAGTAATTATTTGGATTTTTGAGATAAGCACATACTTACCTAGGCCCCCAGAGGTTTACAGAGACTGTAACACCAAGCCCCCCCCCCCCCACAAAAAAAGCATATATAGACGAGACATAGGACCCTTACACTACCCTATAAATAATAGGCAACTTGGCCTTCTTACAGATCACCTAACCAGTGGAGTAGATGTTCTATCTCTGCCTTGAAATCAGTTGCCTGTTAGTGGAGCATCTTACCCTAGCTGTGATGCCATGTGGGGCCCCAGTGCAAGAGGAAGTTCTTAGCCCTCATATGACTAATGAACTGAGGGGATCGATATACTCCCTTCTCTGAAGAGAAGGAGAGAAAGGAGAGGAAGATAAGGGTGAGAGGGTGGGACTGAGGAGGGAGGACGGAGAGGGCTGCAATCGAGATGTAACTTGAATAAAATATATATATATATATATATAAACAAAATTTAAAAAGAAATATTTTAATGTAATATTAAATCTGTAGAGTTACCTTTACCAAAGTCCCTACTTAAAGTCTGAGATGATTCCTTTACTTGTCCCTAGAAGACAAAATTCCAATGATGTGGAGGGAACATTTTGAGAATTTCGTAAGAATTGATCTTGGTATATGCTGATGCTTAAATCTGAGTGAAGAATTCTACCCCATGTATGATTTCCCTGATTCCTTCCAGCAGTCTGTGCTGTCTCTAAACCAAGGATGCCTGGGAAAAAGTTGGAGTTTCTAAGAGTATTTGCAAACATTGATAGAGATTTACCTTAAATAGCAAATGGCACATACTGGAGTGCTGAAACAGCACATTTTTACTCCTCAGAGTTCTGGATGCTAGAGCTCTGAGAATCATGCTGCTAGTGCTGCTGGACTCTTGGTTATGGTTTAAAGAAAACCATTCTTGTGCTGTGTGCTACATACAGTGTGGAAAGATTTTCCAATCCTTCATCCCCTTTTAAGGGTAATAATTCCATCATGAGACCTCACCTCTTGGCCTAATCTCACCCTGATTTCCTCCAAAGACTCCATCTCCAAATGTTGTCTGTTGATTACCCTCCTCTAACATACATTTTTGGGAGAAGAGAGAGGCACCTTTAGTACAGAGAAACCTCTTCTAGCAATACATTCTTTCCCAAAAAATTTCAGTGTAATATTTTCAAAAGTTTCACAATGATAGTTTATGGTAGAAACAGTGCTTGAGTGATAACTGCATTTGTTTTAGATTATAGACATAATTAATAAAACTGAGAGTTCACTGAGTGATAAAGGTCTTGGAAAATGCATGTTACAGATAACCCCTATGTTTATATCCTAACTGAATAATACGTGTGGCAAGTACACTTATTTTCATGGTACACATACCTCAGGATCTAACTTTATGATAGACACATATACCTCAGGACATAATAGCATTATGAAAATTTGTTTCCTATGATTATTGATCCTTTCCATCTCTCTTTTTTGTAATTTTACAACCCAACTACAGTAATTTCCTTTTCTTCTCCCATCCCAGCCCCTCTTTCCCCCTACCCCAATCCACTCTTATTTAATTTATCTTCAGAAAAGGGCAGGCCTCCCATGGATATCAACCAGTTATGGCATATCTGTTGGAGTTTGACTAGAAACCTTCTTTCTTTTAAGACTAGATTAGGCAACCCAATAAGAGGAAAGGATCCCAAAGGCAGGCAACGGAGTCAGAGATCGCTCCTGCTTCCACTGTCAGGAATGCCAGGAGAAGACTAACCTACACAACTGTTGCATATGCCCAAAGGGCCTAGGTCAGTCCATGCACACTCCTTGGTTGATTATATATTTCTTTTTGCTATTGTTTTGTTTTGCTTTTAGAGACAGGGTTTCTCTATGTAGCAGCCTTTGCTGTCTTGTAACTCACTTTGTAGACTAGGCTGACTTAGAACTCATAGAGATCTGCTTCTTTGGCCTCCTGAGTGCTGGGATTAAAGGCTTGAGCCACGAAGGGCAGCACATTTCATTTTCTTTAATGGTCGAATTCTGATGCTTTTTTAGCTTCCCTTTTCTTATTCCGTAACACCATTAGTTTATTTCTTGTTGATCCATAGTCTTCATTGAGTGATTTGTGATTTGCCATCCTTAATTTTTTAAGTTACATTAAAAAATTGTGACCAGCCACTGTCCAATAGCTAAGTACATTAGCTGTCTTTATACTCACTTTCTACTGTGTAATGGAAATTGTTCCAATTTTACATGCAATGATAGAGAATCAGAGTAGTTACATCCCTTTCCCCTCATCAGCAAACAGGTGGTAAAACCTGGAAATCAATGCTGTGAGTCTGAATCTAGCTTGCACATTAATATGACTATTTTGGCACTATGAGTAAATAGTAATGAACATTATGACCAACATACATATCGTTACAGATTCAAACAACTGTCAATAGGAAACCCAAATGTTTTTTTTAATTATTAATGGGTGAATAACATTTTTCTTTCTTGGTGAACACTGATCCTAATTAAAAAAAAAAAATGTTGATCCTCCAATTTTCTTGCAAATGTCATTCCAGAGATGGAAACTCCTTCAAGGGTTAAGAATACCATTAGGAAGCTTTGATTGTAAAGACATTTGCATGACCTACATGTACCTCTACAAAACCTCTTGTCCAGTAGTGTGCAACTATGAGAACCAGCCCACTATAGCCATAGGGATCATTAATGATTAAAATATATATATACTTTATGATCCACTGCTGTCTAGCATTTCTGCTCCTGCATCTATACTGAGTTTGTTTAATCATTCATTCATGTATCTTATCCATGGTAAACATCACAAGTTTTCTCAAACATTCTTATGAGAGGCTTCTAAATTTTTTATGTCTAAGTTACAGTCACTACAAAAAAGCAAAAGTTAAAACTTTATTTTAGGGCTGATATATAGGGACACTCTGCATCTGAGGAGTGGGATGGGTGGGAGAGGGAGGAGAGGGTGGGAGGGTGGAACCGGGAGGGGTGGAAGGAGGGCACTGTGATGGAGCTATAACTTGAAGTGATAAATGAACAACAACAACAACAAAAACAAAAACCCTTTATTTTAGTCTACAAAAATAGTTTCCAAAGCATCTCTCAACGTCAGATTCCTGCATAGCATGATTTATGGTGTGGATCTGAACTCTCCTGTGCAACTAATTTCATTTCTGTTCCAGTAGGGTAAGTGAAATTTGTTTTATCTCAGAAACTAAGTCACAGTACATTCAAAGTATACTAGGATCTTCCTTGTTCAGAACCTTACAAACTGTTTTCTTCTGTGTTTTATCTTAATTTACAACTTTGTGTTTCTCACCACTGACTTCATTCTGTCAATATTTCTTTTCAAAAGACAAATTTTCAAAAATTTAACCATTATATTAAAAACAAAACAATACCATAAAAACAAAACAAAAAAAACCCAAAACACTATCTAGTAAGAATATCCTTTGAGTTTCCGTGAAAGTTTTAATTTGATGCTCATAGTCAACAACATACCTGCAGAAAACTAAGAGATTTACCAGATCCATTATTATTTTTGGAGCTAAGAAGTTACATGATGGACTGTGGAGATGCTCTTGCATCCTGTGTATGCTTTGCCTCAACTATGATCCAAATGGCTAGATACCCAAACAAGTCTACAAAGGAGACACAGCCCTACTTTTATTTCATTTTTTAAAAATGAAAAATATTTTAAAGTTCCTTCCCTTAATTAATGTTGCCAAGGCTTACATTTCTTTTATAATGCTAAGACTGTATTTAAAGTTTTATTATAAATTAGAAAGAACGCAAGATTAAAGGGCATTCTTACTCAAAATGGAATAATGAGTTACTTAGATTTGCTTAATTCAATTCAATTATTCAACCAATCATAGCAGAGAGAAAGAAGGGCTGTATACTTCTCTCCCCAGAAGTAGCACATATGAATCAAATACAGTGTGAAAGGAAAAATTCCAAGCACTTCAATCAGAAATGCACACTATTGGAGTTAGGTTCCCTATAACTAATTGCATTAAAGAGATTTTCTCCAAACAGTTCATTTTAAAATTAAAATCCTCGTTATAATGGTTTTGGTATTGTATAAATGTGTTAAACTCCACAAAGAAACTGGAAAAAAAAAGTCTAAAGGTTTTTGTTGGGTTGTTTTTGTTTGTTTGTTTTTTGTTTCTTTTCTTTTGTTATCTTAAAAAAAATCTCACCTAAGTAGTTACTGAATAACAGTAAACAATGGGATTGCTTACTATAAGCAATCAACTGTGCATTCAAGTTCTGTGATTTTAGCATCTATGAAGGCAGGAATAAGTTTACTTTTGCTTTGACTTGATAAAAAGGGTACATTTGTGAGCATCTGATGTTGGAATTTGAAAGATGACATATTTCCCGGGATCCTGGAGCCCTCCTCTTTAGTAAAAGACTGGGCACAACCCAAGACACTCTAGCAAAGGTAAAGTGTCAGCTTTGTTGAATAAAAGATGACCAAAAAAATTTTCACTCATGTTAAGGAATTTTTTACTTTCTTAGAAGTGAAGAGGAGGAGGCCTGGCATTTCACTATTTAGCCAGAAACAGCTTGCGGACACACAGAAAACTCGGCTTTCTGCAATAACGCAGAGACTGGAGCACTCTCTGATCCAGAGAGGGTACTGGCGGGCGGGCGCAAGGGGGAACTCATCCTCTACTCATTCTGATCATAAACACATAAACCCAAGCACAGGAGCTCAGGAGCTACCTTCAAACTTACCTGCCTCCTCCCTCTACCACCTCTAAATCAGCAGCAATTTGTGATATGGGTTAATTCTGATTCCCAGTCTGTGAAACAAAAACGGCACTGTCCTTACCGGGGGACCTTTTGATTATCTGATTGCCAACATCAATATTTGGATGGAAAGCTTAAAATACGCTGTTTTCCCAACAGTTAGACTTTAAAGGGGCAGAAGTACCGCTGGTGAAATATTTGCAGCAAATTAGTTAACCACTAACTTCTTTTCTTGTTCAAGAGGCGCTTTCAAGATCCCACTTGGAAAGGACACTTCCTCCTTTTGCTCAGAAGAGACACCCATGCTTAAAGAAGGAAGCTTCTCTGGTTGTAGGTCTCTTTGCCTACAATGCTGAGTGACACCGGGTTGCTTTTGGAGACTAGGCTCTACTCCAGACAATCAATTACCCCCCACCCCGTTCCTCACAGCTTCCAGGGGAGGGTATTCTATCCAGGAAGCAAGCCTCACTCAGGTGAGCACAAGGTGTCCCGTCGGAGTCGGATCTACTTCAGTGAGGCAGAAGGGGTGTCTAGGAACCAGGGCCAGTTAGACTTGGTGAGCTGTCTGGTGACCTGGCCCACAGGTGAGGGGGTTGAGATCACGTTGCAAGTTCTCACAGGGAGGGACCCTGCTTGCAGCCCCGCAGCATTCCTGATCTAGACCCCTAAGACCTGGAGACTTTCATTTACCAGAAACTCTATTTAGGAAACTCTGCATATTAATTCTCACTTATCTAACTAAATTCACACCAAGAGTGCTGCTGTGAGGGTCAAGGCAGTTTTGAAGGGAGAAAAGAGTGCCCATTGAGCTCACTTTTCTAAAGGAGATGACTGACGCACTCACCTCTCTCTCTCTCTCTCTCTCTCTCTCTCTCTCTCTCTGTCTGTCTGTCTGTCTGTCTCTCTCTCTCTCAATAAATTCTGGTGCAACATTTCTGGTCTTGTTTTCTTGTTGTTGGGTTTATTAGCAGGACACATCACGATAAAGAAAATGCTAGCTTTCAATTAAATATCATGCCTACCAAACAGTACTAAACTTACCATCTCAGCTTTGAAACCTGGTCCATTCTCTTCTGTGGAGTTAAAGGATACCAGGATGGAGGGGCCCAGTGGAAGAGGTGTTTAGACAAGAGAATGTTTCTCTGTCTTTGAACCTGCCTTTATTTTTTACCTATCTGGCTTACCCTGGTGGACTTGTTTTAATGACCATGGACTTTACACTTAATATAATAGTTTAATTCTAGTGCAAAGAAGAAACATCTGTCACTTGACTTAAAATATATACTGTGATTTCTTTTTAAAAAAGTCTTCACATGAAAGGGTAAAAAGGTTGTGGGATATGCACAAATAACTTTATGAAAACAAGTGTTTTTGTCTTTATGACATGCCCCATAAATCAGTAGAGAACATAATATACTGAAGAGAAGCATAAACAAATTGTTTATCAAATATATTAGAGTGTATGTTTCAAATGGTTGATAAGTTACCCCTTCAATTAGGATTTGTGAATTGAGTTCAGTGAAAACTATAGCAATCCTTTGTTTGTTCAGAGTATTTTGGAACAATTAACACAATTTTAGAAAGAAATGGAGTTATCTCTACTATCCTTAGGATAGCTATTGTATTTTACATAACAAAATATTTTATTATTATTTAGTTACTATTTATATATTTGTAATGAGATACACCTTTTTTAGTGAATATAATCAATGCCTCTAATATTACCAGTTGCTAAATAAGTCAAAATATTTGTACTAAGGACAAATCATCACCTGATTTTTTTACACTTAACTTGGATCCTGTAGAACCAGAGAATAGGATTCAACCCCATTCCCTCTCTTTTGAAGTCAACTATGTCAAAAATTATTACTGGAACCAGCTGAAATTCAGGAACAAATATATCTCTCTGAAATACCAAATAATATTACCACTGAAGTCAAGATAAACATACTCCATAGTGTCAGAGGGTTTTGTAACATTATAGTTGAAAGACTTCAAGATTTATTTAACACTCACATCATTGTTATGTAAGACAAACTGCTTCTCAAGCAGGACACACTCCACACTTGTCTGTATGTCTGTAGGCAAGTTTTCCTGGGTTATTATAACTTGAGACATGTTTTAGGTCTGTTTCTCTCTCTCTTCTCTCTCTCTCTTTCTCTCTCTCTCTCTCTCTCTCTCTCTCTCTCTCTCTGTGTGTGTGTGTGTGTGTGTGTGTGTGTGTGTGTGTGTGTGTGTGTGTGTGTCTCCCAACTGTGGGAAAGCTAAAGATGAAGCCAGGGAATGTGCTCAGCAGCAGAGCACACACAAACAGGAGGCCTCCTGGCTTCATGCCATGATACATGACATTCAATTATTTTTGTTCTTTTTCATGAGAGTTTCTCTCTCACCAGCTCCTCCTCCTGTCTCCAGACCATTGCTTCTCTACATTTGTTACACTTTGCTAAATTCAGCATGCATACATGTTCTCCAGCTTCAAGCTTCCCTTGAAAGCCCCAAACTCTCTCTACAGTAATAAAATACTAGAACTGACATTCTTGGAGTCTTATCGTGACATGACCACTGTTACTATATAAATGTGACATTTCATTTAATGAGTTGAGAAAGAAACTAGAATGGTCCACATATTGCCTTTTCTACAGCTTTGATGTAAGTAGAGATATCTTTCATTTCCAAAACTAAAATTACATTGCATAGGAAAGAGAATCATTCAAAGCAGTTTTAATCTGTGAAATTTCTCCTCCTCCTCCTCCTCCTCCTCCTCCTCC
>CAJQZJ010000315.1:1858519-1882017 GCA_907164525.1 Lophiomys imhausi | reverse complement strand
ATTTTAATAGAATTTTCAAATAATTTTAGTTGGGATTCATTCTGATACTTATTCCTTAAAGGGTAACCAAATAACACTTCAAAAATACCTAAATCATATTTCTTCATGGAGGGCTGCCAGCTTGCAACAGCAATGATAAGGTGTGCAGGGAAAATGCAAGGTGTGATATTAGAAAGGGAGGAGCACTCATATCCACAAAATAACCCTTTCTATGTTTTTAACCATCAAAGGGCACCAGAGGAATAGTTTAGTTTACAACACACCTTAATTACTAGAGGAGAAAGCAGCGAATACCTAAATAGTCTTAACCCCATTCGTCTTTTTGCTTTCTTTACTTTTCACATTCCACCTTGGAGTCTTCCACAGGTGCTGGGGCTCCATGAAAAGCTAAGAAACTTCCTGTAATCAGAAAGAGCTGGAATCCTGAGATGTCCAGAATGTTTTCTTGCTTCAAAAGAAAAATAATGGCCCTCAAATCTCTGTTGACATCCAACCCTCAGAATTCAAATGTGAAGGAAGCAGATAAGAAAACGCTTGCAAAGAAACTCATTTGGTTTATTAGATTAAGTGAAAAGAAGGGAAGGGAATCTTCATTTTAGTTCACATGTTTTGAATGTGCAAATAAATGTGCAGAACTGAGAAAGTGAAATAGGAACTGGAATGACAGGTTGAGACTAGAGAGAAAAAAAAAATGTCACCTACTCCGGACTTAATTAACTTAGTTCTTCCTTCTCAGCTGATAAATGACTTTAGGTAACTGGAATCAAGGAGAGTTGGGACAGTGCAAAGACTAGAAGAAAACAATTAAAAAAATAAATTGACACCCATGCTGGATGTGTGTAGGGTGAAATTACTTAACAATGAGTTTCAGAATATTTCCAGTGTTATGTGCTAAAACATGAGGACGACAAGGCACAGGTTAAATGACCTATTTTATTTCACCTTGTGACTTCCAGAAACCACTCGATTATTATTGCCTTAATTAGTATTTTAACTTTAATATTAATGTTCTAGTGGCTAGGGTTGTGCCATTACTGTACACTCTATCTCAGTCTCCCAAGGTCTATTTAATGCAGGTCCTGGCAACCAAAGACCCAGCTCCTTGCCAAGAACTGCAGATTATGCATTCGCTATGGGAGTTTGCCATTAACTATTCCCTCTGTTATGGGCACATGAGGTTACATGTCACAAAAAGGGGGTCCGTGTAATAGATTTGAATGTACAGGATCTGAAGTGGGTGGGTGACACCTTGGACCCCACCTCTTGAACCACTTCCCTCAAAGGTGGGCTTAGATGATGGAGTGGAAAAAGCTTGCTAGGCAGCAGCTGACCTGACAACACAGAAGTTTTCTCCTAGTCGGACCCTCTATTGGTATACAAGTACTGGAGGGCTTGTGTCATATGTCTTTGATTTAAAAGACAGCGAATGTTTTCCAGGAAATTTGGGACTCCTAAAACGCATATTTATAAACAGACTGACATGGCTCTACGACATAGCTAAGTTTATAACTAGGAATTCTCTGCATAGTTCTTCCTCAGTAATAGGTGCGCTTGCTGCTATGAATATTTGAAAGACCAATCAAACATCTATCCTTTCCTCTTTCTATAGTATTTAGATTTAAAAGGGAGAGAGGTGAGATCATGCAAAATCACAAAGCCAATAAGAAGTGGGTGGCTAACTCAATCTAGCTCCCACAAGGAACAATCTGATCCAGAAGAGCATCTCTATCTGTAAACAAGATCTTCCAGCAAAACTCTCTGAACACATTTCCTGGGCTTTCTCTCCCCACTTCCACTCCACTCCAGCTCAGATGGAGCAAGTCTGGCCTTGCACTGTGGAGAATGCCTAACTTGGAGTCCTGGCTCCCTTTCCGTTAGAGCTTGGTACCCTCGGTGCTTTTCTTTGACCCAGCGCTCTTTGAGATTTGTCAGTTTGCTATTGCACTGCTCCGGAGAAAACGAAAAAAAAAATATATATCATATATATCATATTATATATATATATATATATATATATATATATTCTGTTAAAACACAGAACAACGTCAACTCGCGGGAGCTGAGCAAGGCTCCACAGGAATCCCCTCTTGGAAGAACTGTCTATGGTGGACCGCGACTTGGTGTACATGGTTGCTTCTCCTGACTCTTCTTCTCAGGTCCTATCCCATGGATTCTGCATTTTCATTGCCAGCCCCGCCTTTGGGGCAGTGCTAAGCAGCGGTTCTGATGTATACTGTGCCTGGAATCTTTCTTCTCAAGCTGTGGCCAGGTTGAGGATCAAAGAGGGTCTCACCGCTTGAGGTGTGGGTCAAAAAAGGACCCCCGAAGAGCGTGGAAATTTCCGAACTCTTGTGGACAGACACTCGTTTGAATTGGGCTGGGCCACCCACAGCGGCAGGGATACCCAAAGTGTCTAAGGCTCTGGTGTAATTGCCAAAGTAGCCTGGAGAAAAGTGACAGCCGCTGGGAAGGCCTGTGTAATGAGAAAGGAAGGCTATATCAGAACCTGTGAGGAGAGACCTCCCTGGAACACCAGTTGTAGGGGAGTTTCACCAAAATTGCCGGGTCGGGTGATATACTGCAAATGGCTGCTTGTGTGTGCCCCAAGGCAAGGAAGCCTTTCCCCTCAGGTGCTTAGAGCTCCTCAGAAGCTGAAGTGGGGCGCAAGGCCAAGCAGAATGGTTTTCAGCTCTAAAGCGCGGTTTTACCCTCCCTAGAATGTCCTTCAGCTCGCAAAAATTTTGGGACCGGCAACCCAAGGTAGCCACTAGCTTCTCCAAGATCCCTTTCAAAGGCACCGCCCCAACTCTTGAAACCTGCCTATAGTAATGCTTTTGTGAAAACACTCTGAGGGCATTCATCTCTCCACTCCAACACTACTTTGTGTGATGAATCCCTCTGACCTCTATTAAGAAAGGTATTTTAGGAGGCTCTTGTCTTTATGAATTTTTCTAAAATAATAATAATAATAACCATTATAATCAATACTTCTAATGATTAAAGCGTGGACCAAGAACAGAGGTGGAGAAGCTGGCAGGTATTGATAAAATCAAATTCTTTCAAAGACTCTTGCTCAACCTCTCACGCCCATCAGATGCCCGTACATCCACATGCCGCTGCATCCCACAGTAAATACGAAGGCCAGGGCCTTGAAAAGGCAGGCGCTGTGGTTGCTGAGAGGTTAGAGGCAACCTCGGCCCCTTTACCACCAGCAACCCAGTTAACTGCTGCCGCTATATTCGGGCTCAGATTAATGTGTATCTTCCACGTAAACGATTTACGGATGAAATAAAAGCTCTTTAGAGCAATACTTCCTTTCAAGTTCTTAAGATGCCTCTAAATCTTCTGGGAGTGAGTGAGTGGCGTGGGGGCGGGGTGGACAGCGGGTATTGTTGGGGAGGATGGGGGGGGGCGATGGGTCGGCAGGGCGCTGGGAGTGGAAGGTTAGCCACTCTGCGATCTCACCAGGCTCCTCTGCGGTGCCAGTCCACGATTGAGGCGACTGTGTTTCTGGGTGTCGGGGCCTTGTCTCTCCTGGCATTTGTCTGAAACGGAACTGTCTGTCTGAACTAGGCCGGGACGCGCCCTGCCCTGGGTGAGTAGGGAGGATTGGGGTGGGGTGGGGGAGGAGGGGACCCTGGGGTGGAGTTAGTCCCTGCCTATTTTCATATTCATTAGGACTGGGAGGTTGCCGGAGGAGCCCAGCTGAGTTTCAAGATATAAAAGCAACTTCGGGTGCCCCTTCCGCAGCCGGGACATATTAAGAGTCTGGAAGCTGGGCAGCTCCTGGCGTCGCGGGGCTCGCTTCCCCTTCCCTCCTTTCTGACCCTCCCTCCTCCCGCCCACTGCTCCCTCCTCCCCCTGGACCCTCCAGCCTCCGCTCGCCCCGGGAGCTCGCCGACAGCCTTCCAGGATTATGGAGTTTCTGAGTGAGAAGTTTGCCCTTAAGAGCCCGCCAAGTAAAAACAGTGACTTTTACATGGGCACAGGAGGCGCGTTGGAGCACGTTATGGAGACGCTGGACAATGAGTCCTTTTACGGCAAAGCGACGGCGGGCAAATGCGTGCAGGCCTTCGGGCCGCTGCCGCGAGCTGAGCATCACGTGCGCCTGGACAGGACGTCGCCCTGTCAGGATAGCGGCGGTAAGTCACCAGATCCCCAGACAGGCTCCAACCCCAACCGCATCCTTATCCCTGTTTCCGGGAGGCCGGGCAGTGATCCCAGCCTGAGCCCCAACTCAGTGGTCCTTCCTCCCCGTAGTGAAGAGTACGCGGGTGGGAGCGAAGAAAGGAGGGTAGAGGGATCCAGACTGCTAGGGGACCAGGCGCCGCGCACTTCCTCATGCTTTGGGACTCCTGAAGCCGACTGGGATCGGGAGCTAAATATTGCATGATTCTATTTCGCTTTCTGGTAGAGTCCGCAACTGGACAAGAAAGGCTCCTATCAGGACCGCAGTATAGGCTAACAGGGCGCTAAATAGATCGCAGAGTCAAATAGCGCGTCTCCGCTGGGAAACCGCCTGGATGCCAGGGCGCAAGGACGTGAAATCCATCACAGCATATCACAGTGGTCAGGAAAACTAAAGCCTTTGAGCTCTTTTAGGGTGCTGAGGGGAAAACTCAACAAAATTGTTTTTATTGTCCTAGGAGTGACGATATTTTTTATTGTAAAAAAATGATGTATTTTTGTTGCTCTACATCAGCTTGTGTGAATTTGCACTTTCTGCAGATTTTCTTTCTCTACTTGTTGCGTTTGCAATGAGCAAACCAAGTTCTTGTTAAACACCAAATCACAGTAGTTTCGGGCAAAGTATTCTCAATAAAATCACTCACTTTCGAATTCTTCAATGTCTGTTTTTGTTTTTGTTTTTTTTCTTACTCCACATAAAATGCTACCTAATGAGCCTCTCGGAATGCTTCTGGATAGAATCTTCAACTTTGAATGCCAGAGTATCTCCAAGTCAAAATGTTATCAAAACAAACCATCTATCTTTTTCTAACTTGTAACCCAGTACAAACCTATCATTTCACATCCCGACAGTTAAAGTAGGTTTATGATTCTAAGAGGACTTTTCCTTATCGTAGTGTATATTCCACCCTTAAGCTCTAAGGAGCGGGCTGCTTTAAAAAAACAAACGAATTAAGTGTGAATTATTTACAACAAGCCACCGCCCCCTATTTTAATGGAGGTTCAAAAATCTGGCAAGACATTTACTGTTTTGGGAGCTCATTCTCTCAATACTTTGTATACAGATTTTAAATTAATCTTATAATCTATTTGTTTTATTCTGCGGGGAGGGTGACTTTTCTACTGTCACAACAAAAATTCACATAATGAAGAAAATGATCGCTTAAGTGGATTCAATAATTTTTTTGGAAAGACTGGAACAACTAATGTTGCATACGAGAAATGTTTGGCCTCCTGGCTACATTATGGCGGCAGCATCTGTGTTTTCGGCACTCTTAGATGCATGCATGAAGTTATTTGAATTGACAGGATTTTTACAAATGGTTCTGTAGTAGCCTGCGTTGACTGCTAGATAAATTCTATCGTGTTTTAAATTGTCGGGGAAAGGGAGAGAGAAATGGTGATTGATTTGGAGTGCTTCATTAACTTTTAAATGATCATCTCACTGTTTGAAATAATTTTAATAGGGATATGTTGAATAAAATGAACACGATGGTTACCGGCTACATTTGAGAAATAACCGGTCTTTCCCCAGACCTGCTCCCAGTGTCTTTAAGGCTTCCCCTCCCCCCTCTAATTGCTGCAGTTCCCGGGTTAACTCTTGTCTGCTAAGACAAAACCTTATTGTTCATCATTCCTAGCCCTCTTCATGTTTAATTTTATATTACATCTTCTTTTGCATATAATCAATGTGCAATATATCAGTCATATAGACAATAAAGTTTAATGTATTCGTAGAACACATGAAAATTTCTTCAAACTGCTTTGGGGAATCGCACCCCACCCTCACTCCCTTTTAAAGAACCAAATGAAAAAAGTATGATCAGTCTTTGGAAATTAGTGTTCTGGTTGGATTGACTTTGTTTTCCTTACAAAACAACAACACAAATAAATCCCAAATTGCCCCATCTTTCCTTATGTTCATTGTATTTGTCTGTAAATTTTAATGATCTAATTCGTTCCTTGTCATATTGCAAGTTTGTACTCCGATCTCAAGAAAATTACTGAAATTGAAATAACTCTTGACAGAATGGAAGATGTCATTTTAAATTTTAGTTAGTTAGTTCGTTTAGTTGTTTATTTTGTAATTTTCATTTCTGAGTGTTCCTTTAGAAAACAGTAAAACTTTCTGTCTTAAGTATAGCTAAATAAACTGAAGTTTGAAGTACTCAAGGATTCCAGGGATGAGAAACGTTTTTAATGTAAAAAAGTTTACTTAAGTCTTATACCTTTCTATTAAAAAGTATTTTCAGAACTTGAAAATAATTTTAAAAAATAGTAGATCGCTTTCTGAAGGATATTTAAATTCATACACGAGTAACTCACTGAGTTCAAATATGTGAAATGTAACGGAAATAATATCCCATTCTCATCTCTGCTGAGCATCTTTTTGTAGGTTGGAGATAGATTTAATATTGGTAGATAGATACTATTTAAACTTGAAATATCTTTTTAAAGAACTAGAAGTAGTTTAATTTTATCATATACAAAAAATAAAAGTATATGCTGTAAGTTGTGTACATACATATTTTAAAACTCATGGTTGTTTAATTTTTTTTTAAAGTCTGGAGCAAATTTTCAGGTGACTATTTCAGCTTGATTATAAATCATATGTGTAAACAGTACATTAACCATATAAAACAGATCTGGACTTTGGCAAACCAGGAGTCCTTGTACACATTTAAGATTCTTTTTAAGCCTTGATCCACAGTAAATTCATAATTATGCATTGCACATCATGTGATAATAGAATCAGTACAAAATAAATCATTAGCAGACCTATTTCCTGATGCTGTAAATTCTTCCACAGTCGTCATTTCATCAGAGTATGTTTTCCCACCCTGAGTACTGCTGTTTTCCCCTCCACCTACAGTGAACTATGGGATCACAAAAGTGGAAGGACAGCCCCTTCACACCGAACTGAATAGAGCAATGGACAGCTGCAACAATCTCAGGATGTCTCCTGTGAAGGGGATGCCTGAGAAGGGCGAGCTAGATGAACTCGGGGACAAATGTGACAGCAATGTGTCCAGCAGCAAGAAGAGGAGACACCGGACTACATTCACCAGTTTACAGTTGGAGGAACTAGAGAAGGTCTTCCAAAAAACTCATTACCCAGATGTGTACGTCAGAGAGCAGCTTGCACTGAGAACAGAGCTCACTGAGGCCAGGGTCCAGGTAGGCATCAGAAGGTGGTGGCTTTTCACGGATGGGTAATATTAGAATAATTAAATATCTGCATTTTGTCCAAAAGGAACAAGTATTCTCAGCGAAGACGTGTACCAAAGTAACATGTGAACAAACTGGCCCATTACAGTTTCTTTATGCTTGCAAAAGTTTTGACCTCTCATGAGGCATAGGAATAATAGTTTAATAATGAAGTCATTAAAAAGAACATAAAATGGTAGCATATCTCTGGTTTAAAAAAGAACCTTAAAGGGTGAAATAAATCATTGTTATCTTTAGCTAATGAATACATGTATTTAATTTCTTTGTTTATTTTCCACATTTGGGATTTTATTTTTTAGATATTATATATTATGTATGTGCCTTCCCATAAATCTATAGCTTTGTTTCAGTTGGAATTATTGTAATGAAAAAATTAAACTGATAGAACAAACTGATACTCTTAATAATTATGCATATCGTAAGTTATTTTCATTAATAATTTTGAGAAACATAAAATGACATAAAAACATTTAGAGTTTTTTAGCCCCAATGATTTCAATACATGCCATTGCATTTTAATTTTAAAGGATACAGAATTTTTAAAAGGGGAAATACTAATAATGCAGATTAAGTAATTTTGTATGTACTTGATTATACTTATAAACTGCTTAGTGAAATGATTAAAGCAGAAGGTTCTAATTTTATAAAGAAGAATCTAATTTTATAAAAAAAAACTGAAAAGAAAAAAATTAATCTAGATAAAATGTTACTTGTCTTCTCAGCAGTATTTTATTGTAGCCAGAGCTGACATTTTAAAATTGCACTTTATTAGTTGTCAAGTAATAAGTACAAATTTTTATGGTAGCCATAATACAAAGAAACACCTTTTCTCTTTTCATATACTTGTATTGTTTTACATAGGAAATTATTGAATTCCCTCTTTCATAAACTAGTCTGATAAGAAGATGAATAAATTGAGTTTTTTTCTCTTGTTTATAATTGGTTTTTTTGTATGGCCCATTTGTCATTACTGACCACATGTGGTGATGTGGGGTGACAGGGAACAGGTTACACTTGACATTCTTGAAGCTAATGGTAATTCTATCATAGTTCAGCAAAATAATGCATAAAAAGTTTGCACTAATGGAGAACATTAGAATTTTCTAGTATTAACACCAGGCCTGCATGTGTTTTTTGTCCTGTGTCTATTATTTAAATTAGTTATACTTGCAACCATAGAAAAATATGTTTACATGCAGACTGATCAGCTGTTCCCTGCATATTTTCATTCATTACAGATTCATATCTGTGTGAGGACAAGCACAGAGAACCAGCCTGATCCATTTTAACTCAGGTTGTTCTCATCATGCATTTATTTAACAGGAGGGTAGAAATCAACACTTTTTTAAAAAAGACTTATGACTTCCGTAATGTTCTTTGTACCTCTCTGTGTAAAATACAGGAAAATATATCTTCCTGTGTTGTTGACTCCAGCCCTAGAAAACTATGGGCACTATTTGATACTAGCAATATAACTTGAGAATGATACTTAACAGATAATTTCTTAAAGTCTTGCTTCAATTTCAGAAAACTTCAAAGAATAATATTAAAGTTCCTATATATATACATATATAGATATATGCATATATATGTACCTTCACCTGGATATTAATAGGCAACAAAAGTTGTGATGGTTACAAAATTAGAATTTACTTTTAAAAAGTATACACAATTTCAAATAAAGTTTAATGAAAAGATTTTTGTGATTTATATTTACTTACATTTGGTTTCCAACTTCTTTCTACTCCATTTAGAATCTGTATATAGCTATGTAAAGAAGATTGAGCAAATATTGAACACTTCCTGGGTTAACTCAAAAATATTAAAACCTTCATTTTAAGTATAATTTTCTGTTTCTCCTTCTAAAATACTGCACTGTTAGAATGACATTTTTTCCCCAAGAACATGAAGTGAGGATTAAAGATTCCTCTTAGGGTACAGTTCTTTGGAACAGGATTTCTAAACTCTAACTAGAGAAATCATGAAAGACAATTTAATGACTTGGGAGAGGCGTACTAAATCACAGGCATTCATGACACTTGGTTCCAACTGACCCAAGTATTTTACTATCTATAAATGTTTTTTCATTGTATGTAATAAGTACAGGTATGTGTTTTAAAACCACAGTTTAATCTCAAGTGGAAGTTCACCTCTCACCCTTATGGTACGCAATCTTAATTTTGTATTTCTAAGTAATCACGATATTGCTGCCACCAGCCATTTTAGATAAAATGCCAACTTTTAATTTTTATAACTGTACCTCAGAAGATTCTTCAGTCTATGACACATTTTAAAGATAATTTGTTGATAGACTAAGATGAAGACTGTGTTATGAACTGTGTGGAGGAAAGCATCGTATGAGATTGTCTCTAAGGCTCGCTGCATCCAGTTAGAGGATGAAATAACCATGACAACAAGGATGATCATATTCATACATTTTATTTCCCGCAAATGAAAACACAGACATATATATATGTATATATGTATGTATAAGTATATTATGTATATATATGAGCCTGTCTAAAGTCTGGTTCTTTCTACTAAATTATTTTGCCTCATATCCATGAGGATGTATCATCATATCAAAATGCAAGAGAAAGTGCAACATGTGGATCCAGTTCTGATGTAAAGAATCTTCATTGTTAATTTTTATTAGCTTGATTTTTCTTTCTGCTTGAAAATTTGAATGACAAGTTTGCTTTACATAATGCTCTTCAGCTAAAATTTTACCCTATTTTTTTTAAAAAAAACACACTAGGTTTGGTTTCAAAATCGAAGGGCCAAGTGGAGAAAAAGAGAACGTTATGGCCAAATACAGCAAGCTAAAAGCCATTTTGCTGCCACCTATGACATATCAGTTTTACCAAGGACTGACAGCTACCCACAGGTATGGTCAATGACAGAATGCTCATAAAGGGCACTGGGTGTGACTTGATTCAGAGGGTGAACTTAGGGTTTATTACACCTACTACAGTAGTCAAGAGTGAAAATTTAACTCCCAGTAAACTTTTTCCATTTTTAACGAATTTTTAATTTACCAAACGATTTATATACTTATTTTTATTGTTTTTCTTTCAGAGTTAGTCACTGAAAAATATTCCATGATCTGTGCCTTTTTGGTTTGTTATACATTGCAAAAAGAAAAAAGAAAGAAAGAAATACATTTAATTATATGTCTTAATTTTACTGTACATTTTAATTATTCAAGTTAATTTTTTTCATTAAATTAAAAAATGTGTTGCTGGTCATAAAATCTCTGTGGCCATAATTTTATTCAACATGCAAAATACTGTTGTTAAATGTGGCTTTTAGTCCTCAACTTTATTTCAAACCTCATTATTTTACCATCTTAATTTTTTGGATCTGATAACACTCATTCTGTCAAGAACATCTTTAGTACCTTAAGACCTATTGGCATATTTTAAAAAATCATCACGCACAAGAAATATTTTTCATAATTGAAGCTCTCTAATTGTCTCTTGACAAGCATTTGTACTTCTTGTTTTTCTTTTTGATCAATAATGTTTTCTTATCATTTTTATACTTTGTGATATGTGTGCATGTGCTTTATCATCTTAAAAACCTGCCATGTTATATTTTCTTAATATGAAATAATTATATTCAGAACTGGAAATGGGAATCGTCTCGATTGTTTTATTCCTTGTTACTGTTACATGCTTTAAGACCCTGCTATGGAAACACATATGAAATGTATTCTGGATGAATATTTTCGTGTTTCAGTAACAAGATCATTTCAGTTCGAAATGTGAGAATAGCCATTCCATTTAACTGTGAATTCACACCCTCTTTGTAAATTCAGCCCTTCAATGATGTTCTTTCCTAGCATCCTTTGGTCTTTAAAGCTCCTTTTAGAAACCATTTGGGGAACTTGATTGCATATAACTACTTAAATTGATTGTGAGATTTTATATATTTAAAAAAAATAGAGTGTTAGATAGTACCAAGTTCAGCTCCCTCATTTTAAAATGTAGGAGAAAACAAGCTTGGTTATGTTAAGGAATTGGCCATGAACACATCAGCAGTATCTTTCAGGGCAGACAATATGCAGTTTCTACGGCTCAGCCTTTCCCCATCAGGTTTCAAGAGGCTGGTATTATGGAAAAGGTTTGAACCATTGCCCATGCTTCTATTAGTACATCCTGTGTCCTATAAAACGTATCTGAAACCTGTTATCTTATTTTTATCTGCATAAAAGCATGGCTGTCTTCTGAATACTTAGGGTTACAGAGCTAGGGAAATTTCATTAATGTCATATTTTTCAGTGATGTAGTTGAATACAAGGCAAAATATTATGAAGATGCTTCTCCTTTGGATTTCAAGCTCCATGGGAAGAGAAATTGCAGGGCCTTACTCTTATGTACTACTCAGGCCATGTCCTAAGCAGGTTACATAGTAACTTATTCACCAAAACAACAGCCTTACCTAATAGGCATTAATTTTCTCCATTTCTCACATGAAGGAAATGAGGCACAGAAACAGGAGGTATGCATTTACTTTCAGGTGTGATGAAACACAGATTTCACTAGTTAGTTTTGCCTCACTTTCACAAGAAACTTTTGAAAACATTATTTGAATATTTTATTGGAATTTTAGACATGAATGCCATAATCATATCAATTCACCCCAACCTCCTCCTCTAATTCCTGAGTCCCCCACTCACTTACGATTCCACAATGTTTTCTTCTTCAGTTATTATTGTTGCATTTATTCACACACAGCCCACTGAGATCATTTTGTTTGGCTTGTGTATAGAGTGATTTAAGACTGACCTTAACTCATACAATAGACTGTCTTTCTAAGTGAATAAGGTTAAGTCTTTGAATTATCTGCAACATAATTATCAATGAGCCTACACCATGAGTTCTGTTGTTAGAATCTGCAGTTTCTTCAGGGGAGCAGGGAATGTACCCCATTTGAGTAAAATAAATAAATGTGTGAGACAATGTGTTTAAATAATTTGAAGCTACTAACTGCAGACTTTAGAAGAGAAAGATACTAAATCATGAATTGTTTGCATGTAGAATTTAAGCAGTTGTATTTAGTAAGTTTTCTGTGTAATTCTTGACAGAAATCCCTCATTTTTGATGATTGCTTCTTGTCTTCATCCCTTCGCCTTTGAACCATGTTTGTATTTTCTATTTTATGTTCCTGCCTATTGGTTACCTTATCTTTGGCTCCTCTTTCCTATTTGCTGTTTCATAAAACATTTTGAATAGGGCCTGGCACTAAATAAAATCTTTGTGAGGACCTGAAACAATAACTAGCGATCCCCTTTACTAACGTTATTTTGCCATTGACTTTCTTCATGTCAAAGCTTTGAACGTTCGTCAGTCAGCACAATAGGATATCCTCATAGCTAAAATAGGAAGAAAAGGCGGTATGCCTAGGTGGACACTGGGTACTTAAATTTCACTTCCACATATTATAGGTATTTTATACTTATTCTTTTTGAAATTTCCATGTAATTTGAATACATTGGGTATACTAAAGCATGAGAAAACAGAGGAATTGTGTTGAATTTAGTTTGGCAGTGAAATTAATGAATGCCTATAAAATGAACATTGTAAGAACCTTTCACACTATTATATATTATTGGTTTTAATATTTTTAAAGTCAGAGATCAATTCAGAGATCAATCATGTCACGGTAAGTGCTGGGAAAAGCCAGAATAGAATTCTCCATTAACTTAAAAGTATAGAGTACACTGTTTTTAGTTTCTTTGAAAAAAAAAATGTCAAGATTAGGTCTCCCAAGCTTCAGCCTAATGGAAATGTTTTCTATCATGCAGCTTGAAAATAGAAACATACAATGGGAGAAATAGGCCCTGAAATAGAATCCAACAACTCAAAGCAATAAGACATTGAATTTGGTACTGTTACTAATTACAGGGAAAAAAAAAAAAAGACTAACTACAGAAAAGTTAAAAACTGGAAAATGTTGGAGGCAGGACAGAAATAAAGAATTAACAATTGGCAGAGAATCAAAAGCCTACACAGAAACACAGAAAAACAGAGAGAGTTTAAAATATAGTCTTTTGAAGTATGAAAAAAAATCACTGTACCTAGTAGAGAGATGTCTATAGAGTACATGAATAATAATTAATGTTTAGAGCATGCTTTAAATACTTGCTTCAGCTCATTTTCATTACTTTATAGGAATGATACCACTCTAGAAATATCAGTAAAAGTGAACAACCCAAGTATTATTTTAACATGGTCACTATGCTTCTTTCTTACACTCATAGACTCACTTGAGTCCACATTAGCTGAGGTCAAGAAGCATCAAGGGCTATTTTTACAGTATTGTCTTCTATATTTATCACATAATGAAATCCTCAATTTTCTCATTAAATCGTGACTTTCTTTTTTTGGCAAATCAAAAATTTTACCTTTTTAAAATTTATAGAAGAATGATGTGAAATATTTCACAAGTGTTACAACTTTTTAAAATATGATAAACTATTGTATTTAATTCTGTTGTTCTTTTGTTGCAAATAAACAAGATATGTTTAGAATCCCATACAGTAAGGTAAAACTTTTTGTGTACTGAAAACAGTTCAAACTAAGCATGGTGGTTCATACCTATAATCCCAGCACTGAGCAGCATTTGGAAGTCAAATGAACAAGAGTTCAAGGTCATCTTTAGTTGAGTTTGAGGCCATCCTGGGGCTTCAAGAAAACCTGCTCAACCAGCCAACCAACCAACCAGCCAGCCAGCCAGCCAACCAGCCAGCCAGCCAGCCAACCAACCAACCAACCAACCAACTAGCTAATTACTCCATATGCATAGCGGTACATACCTCCAATCCAACATTCAGGAAGCAGAGGTCATAGGATCTTCATGAGTTCATGGATGGAGAGCTGGCTTAGTAAGAGCACGAGATTGAATGCCAACCACCAGTTCTGAGGATTCACAGCTGCCAGTGATTTGACCAGCAGTACCCACATGCAAATTCTTACACACACACACACACACAGTTAAAAATAAATCTTTTTTTTTTTTTAAGTCCTTTGCTTTGGCCTACAAAATCAGTTCTCCTTAGCAACATTGTGATCAAGCTAAATCATTTGATGCTCAGGACAACACTGTTTTAATACCTTCTCATTGCTTGTGTAGATTCTGTTTGCTTATGGGAATTCCTTCCCCCCCCTCTATAAGGACCCTCTCAAGAAACAGTAAAGTGTGTGGTATGCAAGGTATACCTACTGTTTGCAATGCAGTTTTTTGAAACTACAGTCTACTTTTCAATCACCTCTGTATCACTGTTACAGGAAACAAACTATTAAATAGTAAATAGATATAAATGAAGGTACTGATTTGCTTCAGTGTTTTTTTATTATTAAGCCAAAAATTAATATCAGTAGAGTAGATGGTTTCTGCAGTCTCTCTCACAAGCAGTCCTTTCGGTTTAAGCCATCCCTCCCCAGTTCCTTCTCTAATAGACTACAGAGATTTTCAGACCCCATTTCATCACATTGTGGTTTTTTTTCAGTATCCTTTACACTTTACCAACAAATGCATATTAGTTGCTTGTTTAGGAATGAGGGATGTGTGAATGATTTGCACAAAGTCCTCTACTGTGTAGGTAAATTACAAGCTAGGTTTGTTTATATTAATTTTTACACACATTTCTGCACAGAAACTAGACCAAACTGATAGAGGATTAAATGGTTTTAGACTTGGGTTTAAAGGTCTCTGAGGTGGTTGAAGAAGAGATAGCTAGAGTCTCATAGTTAAATTTTGAGTTGTTTAGGAATCAAGAGGGCGTTCTGGATCTAAGAGGATATTTTTAAAATTATGAGACAAGTTAGTATGAAAGCTGAGTTAGATATAGAACTTTAAACACATGGAGATGGTTAGATAGTAGAATGTTAAAGTCAGGTGCCAAATACATATGGACTGGACATTGGGAATGTATGCTAAGCCATATAACTCTTATAATTGTGGCCTATTTATTTCTGTTGTTTTGTATTGTATTTATAGTTATAAGAAAAAGAACCATTTTTTGGACTGAAAGGGACTGGGGGGAAAAAGAAATACCTTAAACTAAAAAAAAAAAAAAAAGAAGAAGAAGGGAAGAGGATGGGGGGGTTGAGGGGGAGGAGGGTGGAAGGGTGGGACTGGAGGGGAGAGTAGGGAGGGGATTGTGATTGAGATGTAACTTGAAGAAATAAAAAAATAAATTATTAAAAAAAGCAAGGAAGAACCTATCAACGTTAGATATTCATTTACTTATAATTTTACAAAATTAAAACATTTAAAAAAATAATGTTTGAAGATGGAGATATTTTCTGTTCAGATGCAAATATTTTCTGCCAGCCTGTATTCTTACAAGGACTGCCATTTCCACACTATTAGGCTCCACTTGCCTCACAGGGACATTTACTGTGTTATGTAGTAGCCAGGTGCTTTTGGTAATTCATTGACTTCCTCTTGAGTCTTTATTTGCAAACTTAGAAGTTTGTCTGGGGCTAATGCACGGAGTGTTGGTACCACAACTGGTGATGGGTTTTTCCTTTATCCTGAGACTTAGACTGATTTCTGACTATAAAAGCCCTTGCTTACTTGCTTTCTTTGGAGCTCATTCCTGGGATGTGAGGAGATCTTAGGGTTAACATAATGGTTTACATTCAAATCCTGACTTTACAGCTTAATCACTTTCAGGTTTTTGGCAAGTGAATTAACTTCTAGGAACAGTTCTCCTCACTTAGAGTTTAAGGATAAAAGTTCACATGATGTTTGTGAGCAGTGAACAAAATAGTTCATGCAAAGTCCTTAGGACGGTGCCTTGTGCCCAAGAAGCTCTCAGTGAATGGCTGTGATTCTTTTAGCAACTACTCAGCAATATTTATTTTCTAACTACCTGCTTGAGCTTTTAAAACTGAAACATTTAACCTCATCCAATAAGAGAAAAATCATTATTTAAGGACTTAGTTTAAAAAAAATCACATTCCCTTAACTAGACTTTGCAGGGTAAATTAGGACAAGCAAGTAAGGGGACATTAGAAGTTTAGATATATAAGATTGAAATCACCATAATAACCTTCTCATGAAGAAATTGTGTTCACAAAACGTTTCAGCAAAAGGTTTGAAGTCACTATTTTGTCTTATTTTTACAACCTAAAATATGAATGAGGCTTTATATATATCTATATATAATCTGTAGTGAGACAACCATCACTAAGTTCATTTTTCCAAATGCATATATAATCATATTTTTACTTATTTTATTACTTTTCATAAGTTTTATAGTAAATGAAGCAATACCTCTTAAAATAATTTTTTGTAAAGTTTTATTTGATATATTGGGCAATGAAGGTTCCTAGTCTATAAAATAACTCTGGTATGGTCAGTCATGAAAGGTTACAGCAGTGACAGAAGCTATGCCACTATAAGTCAGTAAATCATATTGATAGTACAGAACGTTCACAAAATGTGATACTTCATATCAGTAAAATACAGGGAGGTCTGTATTACACAAATAAGTATAGAATTATAATGGATAATGCTTTTGCCTTAATTTAATGTATAACTATACAACCTTTCATAAATGTATATGAAGAATGTTTTATATATATATATATGTTTATATGCTATCAATGACATGAGTTTTATTAGATATTTTATCAATATCCACTGCCTCAAAGTGCACTCAGTTGTAGACAGTTATTATTTAAAAGATTTTTGAGTTGTTGAAATACATAAATTTTAAGTTAAAACTTTATTTTAATTACATTGAAGTAGGAAGGTATAAAGAATAACACTCAAAGAAATAATGCAGCCCTGTATGGTCATGAGTGCCTTTAATCCAAGCACTCAGGAGGAAGGCAGAGGCAAGCGGATCTCCCTGAGTTCAAGTCCAGCCTGGTCTAGAGAATGAGTTCCAGGACACCCAGGTCTGTTACACAGGGGAACCCTGTCTCGAAAAACCTCAAATAAATAAATAAATAAACAAATAGATAGATAAACAGATAAATAAATAAATGAATAAATAAATAAGTAAATATAATAGAAGAAGAGAAAAGAAAGAAAGAGAAGAAGGAAAAAAAGAAATAACGCACAGCCCTTTTTAAGTTATGAAAATTTACATTTGTATTTGAAATGTCAAACAACAATTTAATAAGACTTCATGGCTCTTCATGGCTCTTTTTCACTGCTTAGAATAAGTAGGTGCCCAATGTTATAGTATTGAATTTAACTAATTTTTTTCAAAACTCTTTTATATCTTAAAAAGAAAGAAAAACCAATTATTTAATTGATTAAAAGAATGCATAAGGAAAACATAAAAGAAAATATTAGGATATGCATACAAATGATTTCTTAGAATAGAAAAGAGTTTTATAGAAAGTAATGTTTGTGTTGTCTACCAGAACAGATAGATTAAAACCTGAATCTTACTCTCATAGGTATGAGAACTTTGCCTTGCTTCTGATTTAAAGTTTTACCAGTATAATATTTAATTTTTGCATCTATTTTTGTCATGATATCTCATTATATGATGCCTTGGTGGGTCTACTGCTATTTTTATTCATCATGTTGTTACAGATTTTTAAAAACAAAATCACGGATAATAGATAAAGGCAATTGTATACAAATTCATGTTATTTCTAAAAAGTCATAAGAATAAAATCTAACTTTATCTTTAGTACTCTGTGTGTTTGTGTAAAACCCTAAGAACAATTAAAGAAATGGAAGCCATGAGTATGAGAGGAATCAAAGGCAGGCACATAGGAAGTGTTGGAGGGAGGAAAGAGTCCAGGGAAAATGATGTATTTTATTTTAATCTAAAAAAACTATTAAAAATGATAAAGTAAAATAAAAACTAGCTCAAAAATTAATGAAATTATCAGGTGTAGTGGGTCATGCTTTTAATACACGCACTCATGTGACAGAGGCAGGTGGATCTTTGTGAACTGGCCAGCTTCGGTCTACGTAGGAAGCTCCAGGTCACCCAAAGCTAAAAATAGTGGGACCCTGTCTTAAAATAAACCAACAAATAAATCAAAATAATAACAACTACAAAACAAAATGAAACAACAACAAAAATAAAACTAATAGCTTTGCTCAGGTTTGAATGAAGACTATTCATTATCTATTAATTAACTAATAATTAATAACTAATTAATCTCTGAGTTCAAGGCTAATAGATTACTCCAATGGGAAGTACATAAGATTAAAAACATTCTATGAAGATTAATGCACTTGCATATTTGTTTCATATTATAGATTTTACATGCATAAAGTAGACTTTATGAACAAATGATAATTTTACCTTTTCCATTGTAATTGTGAATTTAATGAAATAATGGTTAAAAAAATAAATCAAGTACTGTTGCATCAAACAAAATGTCATGCACACATTGAAATCCATGAAGAAACAAAACAAGAAATGTCTGTCTGGAAAAATGTACTATATGAACATGATTGCTATATGAACATAAAAATGAAATAGTGAAGATTAACTTCTATTGTTTATTCTTTTCATAATTGAGTTAATTTGGAAAGTGAGAGATTTCCCATATATATTCTTTTTTCAGTTATCACAATTCCAATAAATATTAAAAATGAGTTCAAGTGTTAATAATGACTTTGACCCAGATTATTTATTTGAGGGATAATTTAAATACAAGTATATGATGCTACTTAAAAAGTTTTTAGGCACTAAATTTCTTATGAAACAGCATTTTTGTGTTGTCAGTGATAGGACGGTTTGTTGGACAGCTTTTTCTTAGGTTGTTAATATCACACTGTTACATATAGTAGCGATTCTAATATGAAAATAACACACTTATTTCTTGCTTCTTAATTTCTACTTCTTACAAATTTTTGTCTGCATTTCTATAGTGGGATTTTATTTAAAAAGCAAAATGACAAGCTATTTTAGTAGATGCTCTTCTACTGAGTAAATCCTTTGTATATTTAAATTTATCACAATATATACCTAATATATTTACTTTAGGAATTTAAAAATGAAATTGATTGAAAAATCCTTATATTTGATATATCATTTTCAATTTTTTAAAATTAAAATTGGAACTAGAAGTAGGAACTGAAGCTGTGACCTCATTATTATCTGAATTGATCTTTTCATTGGTCACTTAACTCGTGTTGGACCCTTTCAACCACTGGAAGCAAACTCGTTCTTTAGAAACACAGTCTTTATTCTTGGCAGTGACTTATTGGTGTGGTGACTATTTATGTGTAATAAAGCCAGACAATAGTTTCTGTGAACATGATTATCAGCATTTTGTCAACTAAACTTTACAGTAAAAGAAATGCTAGTAAACTTGCATTAGTTTTTAGAAAATTAAACCTTGTTTGTCAAAATGCATATTTTTATTTTGAAGGAGTCATATAAAATTTGTCAAATTCCATACTGATAGTGTGATAATACGTGTGTATAGTAAAAACAGAATATGCAGAGAACAATTAATGTAAATATTTTTCCAAGAGAAAAGACCCAAATCAATTTTTGGCTTTTAGTGTAAAGAAAACATTGCACTAACATCACTATAAATATTTTTTGTGAGTTCCAACACTATTTTCAAACTCATTTATCTCCCACAAGGAAATGTACACACATGAGATATAAGGTTAGTGTGAATGTGCATAAAGTGTGTGCATCTGTGTGTGTGTACATGTATGTGCACATGCTCATGTATGAATATTACAAATATTGGTGATGGGAGGAAAGAGACTGCTATCTTTGATGAGGTGAGGTAGGGCAAATTCACGTAATTTTGGAGATAAATATTGTTTTAAGACTGTTTCAAAATGAAGAGATGTTGGTATACATTTGTTCATGCTGTTTATAGAGAACAGTAACACTTCTGAATGGTCTACATTAGTATGGTGAAGCTAAACTGCCCTGATGAAACTATTTTATACCTAGTTGCTTTACCCATAAGATAAAGGAAAATTTGGTGTTTCTTTGAAAAGATTTCAGAAACTATCAAAACTTGCAAGGAAACATACATTGTAAGTATCCGCTATGTTTAGAATATTAAACTATGCTTTTCAGCTTGGTTGCAAGGTATGTGTCCATGTGGAGTTTCCAAGATAAAGGAGTGAGATTATTTCATTGCATGATTTGTCATAATATTTCAAATCACTGTCTATATGCATTCAGGGTGAAGATATCTATAGAAACACACACACACATACACACACACACACACACACACCTCTCTTCTGCTGCTTTCAATGTCTTGAAGAAAAATTAATATAAATTATTTTCTGCCTACAAAGAATCAAACAAAACAACTTTCTTCATAATCCCAAATACACAAGATAAGTGTTAGGTTTTCTATTTCATCTCCTCTACTGTGGTTAGATCACACCTGTTGCATAAGAGACCCACCGTAGATGCCGCACGTTGATTAAAGTGAAAGTGACTGGTTTCTCAATCACATCTATAAGAACACAATCAATGAGACACTCTAGAATCATGCCATGTGAGGAGTGGCTGAAAGGACTACAGATGAACACCTGAAGTCATGGGAGTTTTTCACAGTGGCCAAATGTCAGCTTACGCTTTTCATATGTAAGAAAAACAATACTTGGTCTCTGTCATTTTATGGAAAGCAAATGGGAGACTGGAATTCTTAAGAAATCAACAGTAGAGATCTCATGATCACAGGGAATGAGTAAAAATCAAAGCTGTTGAGAGTATAACTGCATGTGGAAGTTGGACTCCATCAGTTTTCCTCATTTCAGGTTATTTTTTAAAACATCACTGTATCTTATTACTATCAATTCAATATATATCACATGAGGTGGTTAAATCTATTTAAGGAGTAAAATGTATCTGTGATGAAAAGTAAATTTTGATGACAAAATAACCCTGTATGCAAATATAGATAGCAAGATAGAGGAATATAAATGTGATTTTTGTTATGCTATGCTTGTGATGATTTATGTTTCCAACCATAAAAACACATTAAATATTAATCTAATTAGTTCCCAATTTTTTATCTTACCTACAGAAATGGATCTGTTCAAATTTCATGTTCTTAGGAACTTTACAACCATTCAATACATTTTATGAAGTGTTTATTATTTAATTTTGTAGGCCAGGGTATGGAAACTAACTGCAATCATTATCGCTTGATATTCTGTCATATAGTAGAGCCCATAGCTACAAAGTTTGGAGTATGCACAAGTAAATAAGCAAGTATAGCTTTTAAAAATAGCCACATTGTTTTAAAGTTTCTTTAGATTACTTTCTGTCAGTTTTGGTCTTATTGGTTATTCAGTATTGCATAAAAGTCTTCAAGTCTGAGTTTTTTAGATTTACCTTGAACAAAGGACGGATAGTAAAACACCCATGTATTTGTATGTTAAAATAAACGTGTTTGTAGTTTATGCCACACATGACAATTAACTTAAAACCTATTAGCTGCCATGCACTGGGTCCTGGCCACCCTCATCAAATATATAAAAACCCAGAGGGAATATTTCAGAGAAAAAAAATGAAATCACATTTTCTTGGTGTATGTTATGCAATAATTTGAACCTGAAGTTTTGCTATAGAAACATATTAGACCCCTGAAGTTATATTATTAAAATAAAAGGAATATTTGGGATAGGAATGAAAAGCGAGAGACAGTAGAGAAAGAATGTATTAGAAAAGTTTCTGAAAGTTGTCTACACAGGGGAGGAAATTATAAATTCTTCAAATATTTCTATATATCCAAACTAAAATATTGCTATGAGTAAATCCATCTATCAACTTGGTCTGCTCAGAAATTATACCTTACATATCAGAAAACTTTTTTCATATCACAAATAACATATTGATATGCTTGATCAGATCCCCTTAATTTTAATTTTTTCAGTATAATAGATTTCAGATTTCTTTTTTAGGTTTAAAATAGATTAATGTTAATTATTTTTAGAATAAATGTCTTCTTAATATAAGTTTATGCTTTGTTTCTTTGCCTTTACCCCCTTCATTTAGCTGTGTTACCTGGCTGGAAACATTCCTGTTTCTGCAATATAAAAGATGACTATAATATTGCCAGTGATATGAACTAGGGCAAAGGACTGTAATGTAGGGACACTCCACTCCAGAGGAGTTGGATGGAAGGGTTAGTGGGTAGAGGATGGGAGGACTGGGCTGGGAAGGGGGGAAAGAGGACAATATGATGGAGATGTAACCTGAAGCAACAAATAGATAAATTTATTTGTTAAAAATAAAGAAATACTTTCATAAGACAAGCAAGTAAATGTTCCCTATCACTACTCATTTTTAAGCAAACAAACAAACTTAACTTCCTTTTTCAGACATGTTACTGTGGCTTTTGCAATGTTTTACAATATTTGACTGAATATTGAGAAAGGTATCCAGATTATATTAGAAAAGCTAGTTTGATGGAGTAATGACATTAACAGCCCTCTTGTTTGTTTGAGATACATAATTCCACAATCAACTTGGTTGATGTAAAATGTGTATAGAGGAGTAAGTCAACAGTAAGACAAAAGAGCCAATAGCCCATAGTGACTTAAAGAATAATCAAATATGCAAATAATTATATACATCTAGATGGAGGTATACCAATCCACTCTGTGCATTTATATTTATAGTTACAAAAAGATACACACATTCAAAAAATTAAATAATGTGTATAAGGAAATAATTTCAGAACAGTACAGAAATAAGTATTTTGTTGTTCATGGAAACCCCACAGAAGTGTTAAAATCAGTAGTTTACATTTTCTTTCATATTTTGGAAACAAGTACACCATCCTGTTTTGATATACAAAGTAACTTCTCTCTATGAGTGTGAGCTAGATTTATGAATAAAATTTTCTACTATTAATAGAACATAGACTGTGTTAGAGTACTATTCAACTTGGGTTTTGTAAGAATACATCAGAGGGTAAATGTAGAAGCCTGGAATATGCAAATTACAAGATGCACATATGTGTCAAAAATCACTGATGATTCACTTTTTTTTCTTTTAAATCATGGTTCAAAAGAAAGGAAAGAAGGAAGGAAGGAAGGAAGGAAGGGAGGAAGGAAGGAAGGAAGGAAGGAAGGAAGGAAGGAAGGAAGGAAGG
>CAJQZJ010000315.1:1811293-1858509 GCA_907164525.1 Lophiomys imhausi | reverse complement strand
AAGGAAGGAAGGAAGGAAGGAAGGAAGGAAGGAAGGAAGGAAGGAAGAAGCCAGATATGATGGCAATACATACTGGTGCCATGTTTAGTTTAAATAAACAGGTTGTCAAAAGCATCATGTCTGGAGTGATGGTGTATTCTTGTAATCCCAGTACTCAGTTGGCAGAAAGTTTGGAAGCTAGAGCATTTCCTGGGCTACGTGGCAAGTTCCAGGCACATCTAGATCACATAGCCAGTCTCTGTTTCAGACAGGAAAAACACACACACACACAAGCCAAAAAAAAAAAAAAAGCACATAAATTTGTTTTAGTTTTCATCTCCTGAGGCTGCATCTCTTTGCCTTGCTATTCTAGGTTACAGTCTCTGCTCTTTCATTTCTTCTCTTCTGCTTGTTACAGCCTTCTAAGTGTCTCTCAGTAATTCCTATAGTATGTTACTTTTTATTGTTGTGTAAATAGATTGTCTATTGTAATTGAGATACATTTTATTTAAAATTTGCATTTTAAATTCTACTTAGAGTTCCTTTTACTAACTTTAAAGCACTTGTGTTTGATGGTATTATCACACCTAATCATTTTCTTTGGAAATTTAATATTTGGAATGTTGAGTACCTTGGGCACAAATTGTATGACATATGTTATGCTATGTAGTAGTTTAACGATGCCCCCATAACAGTTTACTAACCTTTGCAGTTTTCATTGTACTTCCATTATTTGCTAATGGTCATGCTTCAGAATTCCAAGTTTGTTTTACATGTCACATGTCTGTTTTGAATTCCCTATATCATAGAAAATAGTGAAGAAATGTTTTAAATCTGTGTTTCAGACTCTCAGAGTAATTTATTGAAGGGTAGATATAGAACGCAAGAATCCATGAGAGAGAAAATATTTTCTGAATGAGTTCAATTAAAAATATTTCAGACAAAACTGCTTAAAAGTCAACAACAGTTTCCAACAAAAACTATTGAGCTGAGTTCAGAACTGGAAAAAAACACAGCTGCATCATTGTGTTTAGAGAGATGAATATTATCTTTAAACCTAACACCATGTTTTTCCCCCTCATTAATTAATTTATTTATTCACTTTACATCCCATTAGCAACCCCCCTCCCTCTTCTTCTCACAATCCCACCCTCCCACCCTCTTCTCTCATTCCCCCTCCCAGTCTTCTCATTGAAAGGGAGTCCCCCTCAGCCCCTCAACCAGCCCCTGCACATCAAGTTGCATAAGGACTAAGTTCATGCTCTTCCACTGAGGCCAGACAAGGTGCCCATCTAGGAGAAAGGGATTCAACAGCTGGCCACAGTGTCCAAGTCTTAGACAGCCCGGCCATCGCTCCAATTCTTAGGGGATCCACATGAAGATCAAGCTACCCATCAGCTACATATGCGTAGGGAGCCTGGGTCAAGTCCACACATGCTCTTTGGTTGGTGGTTCAATCTGTAAGCCCCCTTAAGACTATGTTTTAAGTTCCCTCCCTAAACACATGATAGAGGCCATGAATCATGGCTAAATATCCAATATGCATTTGAAAATCATGACTATAAAAAGAACATCTAAGAAATTTTCATGTGCTGAGAGTATTTTCTATGGTTAGGTATGTGAACTGCAATCATCTGTTACGATAAAAACAATCTATAAGAATTTCTCAATGATTTTTTTCTTTTTTTTTAGTTTTTGTTTTAAATACTTAGAATGAAATTACAGACTTCCTTGTAGGGACAAATAATAAATAACTAACCCAGCTTTATATATCTAAGGAAAGTAAGAGTGTAAAAGTGAGAACGCCTGAATGTAATATGTGCTGTTTTATATATTCCAGATTCAGAATAATTTGTGGGCAGGAAATGCAAGCGGTGGTTCTGTGGTTACTTCATGCATGTTACCACGTGATGCGTCCTCTTGCATGACACCTTATTCTCACTCGCCTCGGACAGACTCCAGTTACACGGGGTTTTCAAACCACCAGAATCAGTTCAGCCACGTGCCCCTCAACAATTTTTTCACTGACTCTCTTCTCACTGGGGCTACCAATGGACATGCATTTGAAACAAAGCCAGAGTTTGAAAGGAGGTCTTCCAGTATCGCCGTTCTGAGAATGAAAGCCAAGGAGCACACCGCCAATATTTCATGGGCCATGTAACATACAGTACTCTTTTATTTTTCTTTTCATAGCAAAGTAAAGCATTCTTATTTCTCATATTTAAAGGATACCACAATACGCTGCTGTGTGTGGAAGGGCTAAAGGTCAAGATACACGGTGAGACCAGCTTACATGAATGGTTGTTATTATTTAACATTAAAGTCTAAGAATGGACCCCTGAAAGGACTAAATAGGTTTACCATGCACCAGCTTCCACAAACTCTGTTTTAGTAGTAAGTTTTTTTCCTATTGTACAAGTCAATGAAATATGGTCATGCGACTTCTTAAAGGAATAAATGTATTAAACAAATCCTTCTGTGATAGATTGATTTATGTTGGTTCTTTATAACAAGAAGTCCCTTGTAAATTGATATCTGATAAAACAGGAAACATCCTGGGGGAAAAGGCAACATTGATACAGGGGGCTTTGAGAGCTAGCACTGTTTTTTTTTTTTTTTTACCTTCTTTGGCTACAAGATACAATGGTTACATACTCTGTTGCAGCCTCAGGTTTTTTCTTTTCTTTTCTCCCCTCCCCTCCCCTTCCCTCCCCCCTCCTATCCTTTTCTTTTCTTTTTTAAACCTTTCAATGTTTTAGTGAATTTCCACTCAATTGGGGTTGAGGGGAAGAAGAGGGGACTTTTCTGTACTGATTGATTGGTATTTGCATGAAATATCTGGGCACAGTTTCTTGCAACCATGTGACTAAAGGTGACAACTGAAGTAGCTGGGTGTGAATTAAAATCTAGTCAACTGGACAAGTTTTATGAATGCAACATATTAAGTGAAGACGCCAGTATGAAGATTGTGACTTAGTGATTAAAACCAAGAAATTGTTAGTAAGTGCACTGTTGTTTTTATACTAAAATCATGCTGATCGAATCACATAAATAAATATCTAGAAATTTCAATTAAAGGAGTAGCTGACTGAAAGTTATGTTTGTTTGGGGGTATATGCTTGCTCAAATGCATGCCTGTTTAGTCTTGGGAAACTACGCCTTAAGCATTTTTGCTACTGTGCTTGTCATAGAGAATTAAGATGTCAGGAGCCTCTCAACATTTCTAGTCAAAAAAGAAGAAAAATACATTGCATCTGGAAAATGGCTAACTTCTTTGATTTACTTCTCCTCCCTTCCTCCTGTCACATTCCAGATGAATGAAATGTCAGCCCCCTTGAAAGATTCTTAAGTTCATAAAGGCAAAGTCAATTAACTGAAGCGAGGATGACTTCTGTGGCTCAGATCAGAGCCACATCTCCTCGTTGTACTCTGTTAGGATCTACATGTGGTTCCTGTGGACGTCAGCAATCTTCTGAGAAGCCCTAATGGGTAAAGAACAGGAGTACACAAATTTTAAAAATTAAATTCAAAGACAAGTGCTTTTATCCACTAAGTGTTTTTTGTTAGCAGGAAAATATTTATAGCAATTAGACAGCTTTTGTAATAAAAGTTTAAATCAGCAGATGATGGAGAAGAATGATGTCCTAAACAAACATTCCTTGACTTCCTCATGACTTTATTCTTTATTGCTTTTGTACTTTCCCTTTTTAGTTTTGCTCTCAAGAAAAAAATTGTTCAACTTTGGCCCCGAGAATTATGCTCAAATGCAGGACCTTTTGTTAAAGGATTGCTAAAGCAGCTGTAAAACATCTTTCATACTTTAGAAGAGAATGACTTACTTTAATATTCATGGGGTTCATATGAGCTTGTTAACTACAATTTAAAACAAGAAACTAAACATTCTATTGCTAAATATTTTACTAATTAGTAGTGCTCATTTCATTTTCTTCTTCCATAATTTAGATTTTAGAACCTCTTGGCTGATACCCTATATGTATATATGGTATTTTGCTTTTCATATATATATATATACATATATGGTAATATATATAAAATACAGATATGAAAAGCAAAAGTTATGAAGTATGAGTTTCACTCCAGTTATTAGTTTTCCTTCTTGGATTTTTTCTTAATACTATATTGAGCAATTAGGTTGGAATTGTATAATTGATGTTTTACAATTGCTATACTGTATAAATTTGATATCACAAATTCATGATAGAGATTTGGAATAATGAAGTATATTGTGGAATGATGGTTTCTGTCCTTCATTGATTCAATCTTCCTGGACAAATGCCTAATACATATTATGTCAACCAAGATTCACACTGTATTAGATAAGTAAGACTTGCATGAATCATACAGTGTTAATAAGCTAACAAACTTTCCTTTTGGCTGAAATTTTATTATGGATTTTGGTTGCCACCATATACAAAAGTGAGTTTTAGAAGTAATAGGTGAGGAAAAAGCTTAAAACAAAAGTTACACTTTTCTACATTTTCTGGAGTTTCTCCTTCTTTCTTCCTTTTTTCTTTTTTATTTCAGCTTCCTTTCTTTCTTTTCTGAACTGATATTAAAGCTTCATTTACTACACTTGATATTTCATATGCAAATATTGAGTCCATGTATTTAAAAGATGAAAGAGGAAGATTTGGCTCATTATTGACAGTATGGGTGATTGAGTGTTTCAGGTTATCATAGTTTTTATCTCTTGGACTTTGGTTTCGTAACTCTTACTTCAACTTATTTTTTTCCTACATCAGTGACTTAAATTCTTACATTCTTCTTTTTTTTTCCTGAACACTATAGTAGGCCCTTCACATCATAACAAGAAATGCATTTCTAGATAACTTATATGAGGGTCATATTCATAAGCATGAAATTTCAAGAAATGTTTTGTGGATTTTGAAGACGTCTCATGTATCATGAATGAGAACAAGTAGATAGTCTTTTAAATAATGACTTAAGAGAGTGGAAAAATAAATCCCCTGCAATCTTTGCCCTTAGTTTCAACAACTTATCCCAAGAGAATAATATAGTTACCTAACTTATGTAATGTTAAAGAAACTCTTGAATTTGGGTATATAAGTTATATGACTGCATTCTTTTCACTACTTCATCTAACTGCTGATTCTTCTGCCTTAACAAGCAGAGTTGGAGGATCATTGCAGTTAGTACAGTTTTTACAAAGATAGCATGTCATATCTCTTTCTGTCTTCAGATTCTCAAGTCTGCATATACCAGGTCCTTGTTTTGACTTCTGCAGTGCCACTAACTCTTGGACCTTGTGTTCATGTAGTGTTGCTTTATGAGTTTATGTGTTGATGCTGCAGATTTAGTATATTCACTCAGAGAAAAATGAATGAAAAGTTAAATTATAGTGTATGCATTAACTGTTTAAATTTTCAATTTTCTAAATTTATCTGTGATTCTAACATTTGTCTTTCAACATTTGACTTAAGTAGAATTTTATATGATAGTCTTGCTGAATGTAGCTTTGCTGAAAATAACTACTCCTTTTGTTCCTTAATAATTTAGTAGAGATATTAGCATGTGCTTAATTACTAGCTAGTTAGGCTGAATTTTCATTCCTCTGATTAAAACAGAAAAATACTTTTACCACTTAAAATGTAATTTTTCTTTAATCCATCTCTAGTTTGAGAAATTAGGCATTAAAACCATGTTTTATTTTCTCATAGCTATTTAAGTTTTACATGAGTAAGCCAACCAATTTGCAACTGAATCAGTTTAATAAAAAGGCATACTAAATAATACTTTTTTCTTAGTCTCTGTGCCCTTTTATATATATTTTATGAAAGCCAATGGTAACCCTCTCTGATGATGATAATGAGAATAAAAGCAAGAGTGAAATGTTGTGTAGTAGAGCTCTATTTATGTGACAAAAAACCACCACTGATTAAATGTGATGTTTTCAGAGTATAGTGATCACTAAAGTAAGACATATATAATTTAATTTTTTACATTTGTTTGTGTGTGTGTGTGTGTGTGTGTGTGTGTGTGTGTGTGTGTATGTGTGTCTGATATGTGCAGATGTGTGGAGGTCAGGATAGAACTTTGCGGTGCTGTTATTTTCTTCCAACTAGGGATTGACCTCAGGCAACCCAGCTCATGTGACAATCTCGCTGCCCCCATGAAATTAAAAAAATATTAATAAGTCTCCTTTGAAGTTAAACACACTTCCATCATTTATCCTGGAAATCTATTGTAAATAAAAAATATCAAAACTGGAAAATAAAGCCTTATTAACTCCTCTCTTATACTGAGAAAATAGTAGAGGACTGAAGAAAGTTTTTCTAACCATCTCAGACTTAAAACAACATCTTGAATAAAATCAGTAAAATGAACAGTCATAGTGTTTACCTAACCACTTAAAACTTTAATTATCTAAATTAAATGTACCATCTAAATTTTCCAATTGCAATGTACAAACACGTGATATCACTTGAATCTTCTGCACGGCTCTGTTTGCAACGTGCTTTGGATGCTAGATCAGCAGTTCGAGACCTGTGGGTTGTGACCCTTTCATAAGGGTCTCATATCAGATATCCTGCATATCAGGTATTTACATTACAATTTTTAATAGTAGAAAACTACAGCTATGAATCAGCAACGAAAATATTTTTTGACTGGGGGGGTGGTCACCACAATATGAGAAACGGTATTAAAGGGTCACAGAATTAGGAAAGTTGAGAACCAATGGTCTAGAGGAACAAAAATAGTATATTTGCATCCTTGCATAGTGTGTACTTATATTTTCACTTTCCTGTTTACTTTGATACTCGCTTTAAAGATTTACTAGAGCAACCCAGAACAATTGCCAGCACTGTTAAAATCTGACAAGTTTCCAATAGAAGGCAACAGGAGCCACTCTACAGGCTGTTTACACAATGAAAGTTGCTAAACACTGAACTCATACTCAAAAGTCCCCTATGAGGAAAGTTCATAACTTGGACATGTCAGCAGGGACGGGGATGTATTTCTACATAATATTTAGAGCTTAGTAACTTAGTAAATAGAGATATACAATCATGTTTGACTGCCTTCACCTCTTAATCACTCAGTAGTCTTTTCACACCCCAAATATTGTTCTAAATAAAAAAGTTAACTTTCTTGAATGTATTTGTGTGTGTGTGTGTGTGTGTGTGTGTATTTAAACATGTAAAAACGAATTCAGAGGCTTTACTAGACTCCTCTAGGGCCATAGAATTAAAAACCACATCATGATAATGTCCTCAGTTTAAACAAAATTTCCACAACAAAGGAGTCTCACGTATGAAAGGAATAAAATAATCCTGTGTCAGAATATCTTTGCATAGCAGAATGTATCAGGCAGGTCCAATGTATACATACAAATAAATGAAACAGGAGTCAAGATGTAGTAGGTGAGAGTAGACATTCAAGGAGGGGGCAATGATTTATAGAATATCCTATTGGGAGTGAGGCCTGAGCAACTCCAGTTCTATCAAGATGAAGCTGTAGGTGGATCATTCAATTTGTTGGTAAATTTTCTCACTAAGAATCGAAAAATGTTGTAAAGTTTCATATGAACCAGGCACTCTTCATATTTATTTTGTTACTTCTCCTTCATGATTTTGTGACATAGCATTTAATAAATAAACACACAAATATTGAAAAAATATACAGAGTTTCTAAATCCAAGAGCTGTCTGTTGTATTAACCTATAGGTTTTTCTTAAACTTACAAAGGAAAAAAATAATCTAAGTATGTGTTTGGAAAAATACTTGGTTGAATTCTGTGAAATAAAGAAATGTTAACAGCTCGATTTTTTCTGCTGTTCAGTCAAGTTTAGCTCCCCACCCCCATCACCCTCTCTTTTTGTAAATCTTTAAATTCAGTTTTATTTAATGTATTGGAATTTTATTGAAAAATACCACTTCTTGCTCTTTTTCTAAGAACACATAGAAACTAACTTACTGGATAGAGGAGACAAAAGAATAAAAGGAAAATTAAACTATAGCCAGGAAGTGTCCAAAGTCAAATGCCTTGGAATAGATAACAGTACAATTAATATACATTTTACTGTTCGTAGATGGCCACTGAGAAGCAACAGATCTTGGTCTTGCAAGATGACCAGAGGTGTGCAAGAATAGTTATTTTATATTCTTCTTTGGAAGAGAAACCAAGCAAATTTTGAAAGCCTACACCCATACTGACTAAAATACTTCTGATTATTTGTTTATCTATGTCATGCCAATACAATTCTTAACTAATGTTTTTAGTTATTATGTTTATCAGCTAGACTAGCATTTGCAAATTCAAAATAAAAACTAATTATTTTCTTCAATTTTTTCAAATTTTCTCTTATCAAATGAGGTGATGAATATGTGGTGAGTTCATTAAAATGTTTGTCACTAACAATAGAAATTATGAATAAATTCAAGAGCCAAAGACCATATTCAATAAATAGTTGGTTTATTTGGATAGCTGAAATGTGGAAACTTTTATAACAGAAAAGATAACACACTTTTACTATGATCTAAATATAAAAGGAAACAATAAAAATGAAAATGCAACTATAAAACAGACATCTGAAGAAAGTTGATGGAAAAGTTCAGTAAGAAGCATTCACCCTGGTGCACCCCTTGATCTTGGATCAAGAAAAAGATTGCTGGAAGATGCTGAGGTCAATGTGGGGAAAGTACTCCCAGCTCCAGGGAAGAGAGAGAGAGAAAAGGAAGCAGTTATGAATTACTGGTTCTGAGTCAGTCATTCTGGCTCTTTAATTTATAAATACTGGCTCTTTAATTTAACTCATTGTTTGCCCCTGTCTGGCCAGCATTTGTCTCACTTTATCAAACACTGTTGCCTGAAATTTGTAAATAGAAGTTTAATGGATGAATCTCTATCTTATCTCCTCTGCCTTTCTGTTCCCAGCTGTGAAACTGATTGATGAATTTAAAATTCCTAGAGCTTCCTCTAGGAGATATGTTTTCTGGTTCAGAAGAAGGAAGGAAGGAGAGAGGAAAGAAAGAGAGAAAGAAGGGAGGGAGGGAGAAGAAAAGAAAGAAACCAAGAAAGAAAGAAAGGAAGAAGGGGAGGAAGGAAGAAAAGAAAGAAAAGAAGGAAGGAATAATTATTTTAAGGAAACACCTAATTCAGATTTTGAAGACCTAACAAGGGAGCTAAGCATGAAGAGAGAAAACAAATGACAAAACAGAACAAAACCCAGCAGGAAAAGCTGGTGTCTGGTGTGACTGAGCACCTCAGCTTAGTAACTGCAGTTGTGTGAAGACTTGCAGTTCTTCATGTTGTGTATGTGAGTGTGTAAGACTCAGTTCTTGACTGAGAGTGAGATCAGTGGCAATTTGGAGAGACCGTCAACGTTGTGATCCCAGACTGTCCCATCTGATCAGTCCTGTCTTACCTCTCAGTCCTCAGCATTTATTTCAATGCAGCAAATATTTATTGAGTGCTTACAGCTGCTGCTGATGCTTCCAAGTCAGAGAAAAATAATGAGATGTTAGCAAAAAGTAACGCAACTCCAGGAAACTGTATGTGTCCAAGGAGAACTGTCAGCGTCGCCATTACCATTTACAACCAGCAGTTCACTTTGACTTCCTTAACGACACCAATAATGTGCATGGCTTTGAGGTGCAATGATTTCCACACAGGGTTCTGAATTTTGTCTGTGGAAGCCATCAGTTACAAACTGCAGTCCCCAAGGCCTGAGGTATAGGTCAAAAGAACACCATTCCCAGCACATCATTGCTTAGGCACATAGGGATGTATACATAGTGCAGCTGAGAGGCAGTATTAGCCACTACATAAACTAATTGGGTTAATTCAGCCCTGGAATTTAGGCGAATAATGTAATTGAGATAAACACAGGATCACTTATGCTTCTACGTGTACACATTTATCTACACTTCTTATTTATACTGTTAAATGCTTAAAACAACACAAGGCCATAAATTTGCCTTTTCTTCCCGACTCTTTTGGCAGGCTTTCTTACATGCTTAACTTTTAAAGGGTGGGGATCGGTCTCCTCTCAAGTAAATAAGAAAGCTGCAGAAGGAAGCTGCAGCTCTACAAAGTAGTTCTAAACCATTAAATGCAGATGGCTCAGAAAGGCCTTAATCATCAGGAGCAAACACACAGCACGCTGAAATATAGAGCTGTTTTCTATCACTTGTTACCATTTGAATGTCTGTCTCAGGGAAGTGAACCCCATCTATCTCCCTGGCTATCAGATGCCCTTTGAATACTCTTCCCTCTGATGTAGTAAGATTTCTCTTCAGAACTTACTGAGATGAATGATCCCTTGCCACACATAGGAGTGAAAGAAAACATTTCTCTCTCTGCCAGAACAGATGAGATTCTTCAGTAGGAGAATGGATTTGACCTTGTAGAGTAGACCAAAATGATTAACAAACAGACCTATGAAAGGCAGATTGCATTTATCCTGATGCTCTAACAGAAGTTGTTTTGAGATTTGTGTTGTTTTACATGCAAGTTACTGTGTTATTTACCAGTGGGTCTACTCACATGAACAGAATCCAAACGTCACCGTAAAAATATCTTTCAATTTAAATCTTTCTATGGACGATAATCTGAAAACATAAAAAAAATGATATGGATTGATGCTCAGCAATCATACTGACAACTTAAAAGAGATCCATGAAGCTATTTTCAGGAGCAAAACTAGAGATCAGTATTAAAACCTATTATAAAACATTTGTTTTTACTAAACCAAGATAAATGTGATTCATTCTCCTGTTCATTGTATGAACCTCTTTAATGCATTTGTTTTTACTTAAGGATTTAGTTTCTATTGTGCATTTCACTCCCCAATTATGGCATATTTCCTTCTTTAAAAATTTTTTCTCCTCTCTTGGAGACTATACTAAGCCAAAACCTGTTCTTCAAGTCTCAGTCCTTGGTGATATTCGTGAAGCCTCTGGCAGAACACAGTAACACCAAGTGAGTCACTTTTTAGTTCTTTAACTTTCTCTATCATATACATTTAGCTAATGCTTTTACAGTGACATAGTGTTGAGTAAACGTAGCTGATAAGCCATGTACAGGCTGTTCATTTACCAATGACCTATACTGCTCGGTCTCACTATTGCATTTGTCTTTCTGACTGAGTTTGTAAATAATTCAAAAATCTGAACATTTAGAATCAGAATAAGGGTGATATTTTATCCCCTAAAATAAAAGACATTCACAGAAAGGCACACTTTTTGTTAATGAGTCAGTGTATGTTTTCAATTTGATTTGTTTTTACTTTGCAAACTCTAGCTTTTCAAAATCAAACAGAAAACTGATAAAAGAGAGATTAGTAAAAAAAACTGAAATCAATTCATTGAAAATACAGATGCAGAGAAATTTATTTTACAGAGGAATATTAAATCTATTTGTTATTTGTTTAAATTTTTTACCAGTAGATGGCACTGCACAGGTATGGGATTTATTTATATGCACATGAAGTGGAGGACAAGAGAAATATCAGCTGTAATGACATCTGTGACATTCTCTCCATTAGAGCTAGATTTTTCCAATTAAACATTACTCCAAAATCCCAACAGTTCTATGTGACAAAACATATCTTCATCAACACTAATTTGGTTTATAAAACTAAGTGCTTATCTGTGGTGGTTGCACAGATCTATTTTATTATCCTATCCAGAGGAAAATACTGATTCAGAGAGGTTGATTCCCTAATATCACAAAACCACCAAGTGGTAACGGTTGGGATAGTGCATTTCTTCTTAATGAACTAACATGAACTTTATTAATCTAGTCAACAATTTTAAAGGATTTGAAGCATTGCTACTAGAGAAACAAAGTACTTCCAGGAGGTGATTATGATGCATGAAACAGTATTCTCAAGAGAAGAAGATGAAGGGGGAAAAAAGCAAGCCAATGATGTGTAAACAGATCTGCTGCTTTAGGAATTTCCTTAGTGTAGACCTATTTTTGTTTTAAATACATGTGCACTCTTAAAATTGCTCAAGTACGTATGATATTCTGTCCAGTATAAGGAAAGCTTACTAACAGCATTAATACATGGACTAAAATACGTTCAGTGCTTAGGGCAATGTATCTAGCAACTGTTGCCTCTCCTGTGCTTCCTGTGCATCAGGTATTTATTGTCACATATCGAAAGTTCCCATCCTTTGCTGGAACCCTATTCTGCCCAAGAATTTTGACTTGGTTTCTTCAAGTCTATTATGTTCTTCAAGGCCATTTCTTCAAGTCTGTTATGTAGTCCCATCAAGATTTCCAGTTCCTTGGCCTCTGCATGTTTCCTCTGACACTGCTTTCTAACTTCACTTCCTTTCCTTTTCAGCTTTGACATCACAGTTCATTCTTTATTCTCAGGCTGATATCTTCAGGTTCGCGCTGGTTTTCTTTTATCACACCCCTCTCCACCTGGGCTAATGAACATCACTACAAAGAAATCAAAAAAGTATGTAGATTAGTTCCCCACAGAGGATGCATTTTAGCTTCACTAGAAATGTGGGTCATCATCCCCAAAGTGATTCTCCACATGCCTGAACTAACTTAGTCATTTTTCTTTCCTGCTCTTAACCACAAATATTGCAGAACTTAGTCATTCCTCAAATCTCTTACCTCATTCCATTTTATTGCACACAACACACACACACACACACACACACACACGCACACACACACACACACACACACATTCTAAAATACCTTTTCTCATTTCTGCCACTATGTCAATGAATATCAATGTATCCAGTGCATTTATATCTATCAGTGGCTTTTTTTTTAGTCTATATATTTGGGAAAGAGTTCTGTTATCTTTTTTACTTTAATCTGATTCCTGTACTGCATCCCTTACCATTTCTTCATAGTTTCACGGCATTTATTTGAGCTTAAATTTATCTTTTCAGCCATGCATACAATGCTATTTGTTGAAAGTATCAACAATACATGTAGGGAAAGTTCCCCTGTGCAGTCACCACTCCTGAAATTGCCCTTCAACATTCTAAAAATTGTATCTTTGCCCATTTTCCTTCTTGATCGCTAGTTAAACTACAATTGGGCTTCAAGAACTGCCAATCATAATCATTATTTTTAATGTTATTTTCAAGATCATCAATTTAAATATTATAGTCATATTCTAGTTCTCTTTCTTTCTTTTTCTTTTCTTTACTTCTCTTTTTTTTGTTTTGACCAACTTTTTGCTGGGGTTGAATTGTGTTCTCCCCCAAAACATGCTCCAGTCAAACTCCAGTACCTGCGAATGTGTTCTTATTTAGAAGTATGATCTTTGCAGATAATCGAGTTAGGATAAGGTTATATTAGATTAAGATTGACTCTAATCCAATTATTGATTTCCTTATAAGAACAGAGAAATTAGAATGTGAATAGGAAAAGACTGTCATGGGAAAAGGCATAGAGATTGGGGTGATGAATCTCCAAGCCAAGGCACATTAAGAACTTCTGGCAAGACTGAAAAAACCACCACCACCACCAACACCACCACCACCACTACCAACAACAACAACAACAACAAAAGCAAAAAAAAACCAAAATCAAAAAACAAACAACAGCAGACAACTGTGGTGCCTGCTTCACTTCAGAGGCTCCAGAACTACTGCTCCTATAAAGCAGCACCTCAGACTTCCAGTTTCCATAAGACAATATGTTCTTTTTGTTGTCCTTCATCCAGCGGGTGGCACATTCATCATCACTGAGGAAATGGAAAAGAATGTGGTAAAAATTCTAAAACTGAGTTGGTACACCAGTACAGCGCGGTCCCTCTAGTGCAAGGCAGATTCCATGCTACATATTTTCCTGTCATCCTCGTCCCCCTCTATCTTTCCCAGTCTCCTCTCCTCTTTTCTCAAGTGTTGGTGATTCTCAGGGCTCTCTGAATCCTGTTTGGTAGTGCCTTTGCTTCGGTACCTATCTCCGTGCCCCACCCCCGATCTCCCATGTGAACAGCAGAGATATGTGTCCAGTCACCTAAAAGTGGATCTTAAATCTCTTATATTGTTTTATAACCTTGAAAAATTAGTAGCCTACTAATGAGTAACAGTCTCCTATTTGGGAGTAATTTGGAACCTTTATTTTCAAGTTTCAATAGTACTCTGTATGTTAAGGACAAGGCATTTTCCAGGTTAATGCCTTGATATTTATCATTTTCCACAATTTGTATTTTTATTCTCTTGACAGTGTCTTTAAGAGCCCAGACTTTTAATCTTACTGATTGGAATCCAGTTATTATTTTAAAGATCAAATTGGCAGTGTTGCATTGCTAGACACCAGTGCTTAGATATTCTTTTGTGTGGGTTCCTGGAATTTGTACAGGTATGTGGCGTATATTTAGGTCTTTGGCACAATTTTAGTTGATATTCATGGATAGCATAAGGTTTGTATCCTGGACTCTTTTTCTTTTGTGTAAGGATGTCCAACTACTCAAAAGCATTTACAGAGAAAGTAATCATTTCACCTTTGTATCGCCTTTTCTATCCTGTCAAAAGAGTTGACAAGTAGACATAGTGGCAGAGGTCTATCATGGCACATAGGAGGTGGAAGCAGGAGGATCAGGTGTTCAAGACCATTCTTAGTTACATTGTAAGTTAGGCTAGCCTGAGTTACAAGAGATCTTTAAAAAAAATTGTTACCTATACTTTATTTTAAATATCTATTTTTGTTATTTTTTTCATGCTGTGTAGTAGCCTGTGTCTACCTGTACATATATGCACATGTGAGTGTAGATGCAGTTGGTACCCTGTTGCTGATGTTGCAGACAGTCATGAGTTATCTGCAGCGGTTCTGAGAGCCACACTTAGGTGCCTTAGAAGAGCAGTGAGTGCTCTCAACTGCTGAACCATCTTTCCAGTCCCTTTTCCCTTTCCCCAGTATTAACTATATTAAGTATATTTCTTCTGTATGTCTTTCTGGACAACTCTGACCTTTTGTTATTATATTACTGTATGTTCTGTAATAGACACATACATACCAGTGTCTGCCCTCCTTGAATCATCCTCTCAGCCAGTGAGCCACAAATCTCACATTTTATAAATTTTCAATGTGTTATTTATTTTAACATGCAGAAAATCCTATTTATTCTTGAGCCTGTAGAGGAATATGACTTGTAGAAATAGGCCAAAATAGAATTCTTTTTAAACTTTATGCTATTATCACCCAGTTTATCAGGGTGTGAGCAATTGGACACCGAGACTGAAATTTCAACCTTTGTAGCAATAGATGATGATAGAGTCATTAAAACCTTGTTGTCCTCATTAACACCACATTAATCCAAGCCACCAAGATCCTTCGGGAAGATTACTGACATTCAAAGTATTTCTTACATTTAATCTGGCATTAGTTGGCTTCCTTTTAAAACACATACTTGAAATCTCAAAACCATCATATTGCTGCAATCCTTAGAAACGAGTAGACTCCAAAATATGTTTGTAACACCCTTTTCTGTCTATACCCTTACTCCTACCATAGTGGCCTGCTCTCCCTGCTTTGTAGGAAATGTCTATGACCAAGTCTGTGTCTGTGTGTGGATCTCTTTATCTCCACTAGTGTCCCATCTCTTTACTTGACTTTTCTTTTTTATTTACGTTAAAATTTGCCTTTAAAAATTTATGCCCCAGTAGGCTTGGGATACTCTCCAAGGGAAAGTGCAGTTACAAATAATGTGTAGAGATTAATCATTGTTGGTGTTAAATTGTCCTGGGACACTTAGCCAAATCTTTGATTACAAGGTTCCTTCAGAGAAGTAAAGAGATAAGAAAGTAAAAGAGGTAAAGACATAAGAAGGAACATTTCCTAGAGATATGCTTTACATTTCACTTTGGTATTTTAGCAGTAATTCCTCTTCGTATTAACTTTTATGTTCTTTGCTTATAATTTTTTAAACCACTTAAGTTACCTAGTAGGTATTTACCACCATTCTGTCTTATTTTATTTTGAACATTATACCAATATAACACAAACTAGATGGTTTATAAACAGCAGAAACTTTCTTCTCAGAGAACATAAGAATCTGGAAAATATAGGATGAAGGCATAGGCAGGGTAGACATAATGTCTGTTGGAAGTGGTCTTCTGAGTTTACAGATGTTCCACTATCCTCATTTTGGAGGCGAGAAACTCCAGTTTCCTCGGTGTTTTAAGGATAACTAAACCCATCCACTCAATCCTGATCATCAGCTACAGGCCTCACTACAAACTGCCATCTCATTGAGTACTAGGCTTCAATATTTGAACAGACCTTTAACTTCCCTAAGAACAAAGATAAAAGTGTATACAGTTTAATTGTGGTTTCCCACATATGTAAATTGTCTAGACTGTAGCAAAATATTGAGTTCTTTTTCATGTCTGGAGGCTGCAACAGCTGAAATAGTAAATATTATCTACTCCAAATAACATGGGTAATAATTGTTTTCTATATTAGACACCTAGATCATTATTTTCCTTCACAGAAATTTAAAATGATACTAAGCTGGTATCTGATTTCTCCTGTAATATAACCATTTTCTTCTACTAAACTACAATCTTGCTAATCATAAAATAGACAGAGGTCGGGAGAGATGGCCCAGTTCTTAGGAGTGCATGTTACTGTCTTGAAGGAATTAGGTTCTGGGCTCATTACACCCCTGTGGCTCCAGTTCCGGGGTATCCAGTGCTTTCTTTTATCCTCTGCTGGTACCAATTACCTTGTAATTCACATACATACATATATGAAGGAATACAAACATACTCATAAAATAAAATAACTAAATAAAAAAATTCCCTCCTTAATATATTTTCAAGAACACTAATTTTCCAGGGGTATAATGATAATAGGTGTTCATTAAAAAACAAAAATATAAAAAAACAAAAACAAAATCCAAAAGGCAAATTGTAGGCTTGTTCATCAAGTAGGAAAAAACAATTTGAAAAGATTTTTTTTTCTAGGAATTTCCAAAATCCTTAATATGCTAATGTGTACATAAACTTCTGAGGCTGTGTAGAAAAAGGGTGATTTTTCTAACTTAATTAACCAAAAAAAATCATTTCATTAGGAAACAACTAATTTGGAAGATACTGGTATAGATTTTGATGCTCTCCTTGTGGTAAATGAGTGTGTCAACCAGATTTTTGTTGTTAAATATGGGCCCTTTGGAATGTCTGGCTCAGAAACATGATTACATAATTTATCTAATAGACCTAGCTTTCTTCAGTCATGTCCATCTGTTTTGAACTACAGTACCTAAAAGTTTCCAAAATAAACGTCCTTGGGATTTAGTATGTGTAAAATAAAGTTTGTATTTGACACAGAAAATGGTAAGCCCATGAGGAGTTATGTAAAAATTCTTGGATAGTTATATATAATTCAGATTGCTGAACATTTAATATTATGGGGTTTTAAAACAAGAACTTCAAAGTTAAAATACAACTCTCACTAATGAATAGCATATGTGGTATGGTTGAAGCCCCTGTAGGCAACAGTCAGGGATAGACTGATGTGTGATCAGAGAACAAGGCCACCTGTGAGCTGCATTTTGAGGCCCGAACCACCTATCTACTTTCTAAAGCATACTCACCTCCATCCTTTGAATTACAGTGTGTCTCTAGAAGTGTTAGCACACACATTATTGACTATAAAAGGTGACATCCCCATTTAATAGTTCCTGTAAGTCTTGCCATTTAATAGTAGCAGCCATTAATTCAAGCACTCATCCCGGGTGTTAAGGAGTGTTAAGTAGTAATTGCTTTTCATGGCTGACCCTCATTTAACATCTTTGATCATTTAGAGTGCTGTCTAGAATGCTAAGTTTTTGCTCGTATTATTTTATTTGATTATATAAAACAACTTAAAGTTGATATCCTTTTTTAATACATTTTATAGACCAGAAAATTAAAGCTTAGACCTCAATATTTTGTACCAAGAAGTATAGAAAGTGACTGAATTGGCCTTGAAATGATCTCTCTATGACGTGAGCTTGCATTGTTATGAAACTCTGGCTAGGATGGACTTAATAATGGCACTGTGGTAGGCATCATTGACCAATGTTGGTGAAGGAAAAAACACCAACATTCAGAAAATCTACTTTTACCAATTATTTGGTGTGAATAGATGCATAAGTTTTAGTGTTGGAAAATAAAACCATTAATTCTATGAAACTGACAAAGTCAACAGAAAAATCAAGTATGAGTTCAGGGGCAAAATGAATGTACAATTAAACTTTATGGAGAGGATATAATGGCATAATCAAAAATGAATTCCAACAAACCAATATTAATACAAACCAATTGTTTTATTCATGTATATTTTTAGGTGCATATGATGTGTATTTATATTGTATATATGGGTTGCCATGTATGCTGGCATGTGTGTTCTTTCTTATGCATGCCCTAGGTTGATATCCAAGAATCTTCCTGAATAATGCTTCTATCTCATACATTGAGGCAAAGTCCCACAATTAATCACAGAGCTGGCTCATTGCCAGCTTGTCTTCTTGAAATTTGTAGGGGAAGGTGGAATTACAAATGGGCTGCAAAGCCCACCTGGCCTGGCATTTCTCATGAGTTCTGTGACCTAAATTCTGGTCCTCTTGCTTTTGTAGAAAGCTCTTGGACTTCTGTGTCATTGCTGCAACTTTACCCAATAATTCAGAATTTAAGACTTTAAAGAAAAATCCTGGCCAATTTAAATAGTGCTGGCTAATTTATAAGCTATCTGTTCTATAAGGTAGGTTTAAGTAGAAAATTAATTTTTCACTATTAAATACATTAAGAAATAGACCATCTGCAGTTAGGGTATCAGGAAAGAACATTTCCCAATACTAAAGTGAAGCATATTCCAGACTCTTCCTAAGTGCTTAGTGATGTTCTGACCTGAGGCTTGACAAAAGAAAGGAATTTCTTGGGAAGTTTGCAACCCTAGAGAGGCTGTGCTACAAAGAAATACATTCAGTGTTATTTATACCAAGAGCTACTGGAGGTTGGTTAGTCCCTTTACTTAAAAACCACGCACCAGAATAAACATTATTTCTACTGAAAACACAACATTTCTACCATCAGAAATGAGTTTGCTAAATGCATAGCAATTATATATTTAGTATTTCATCTTCTTTTTTTCTATAATCAGCTATTTTGTTTTCTGTATCTTTTTTTTTTGTCCTAGAATAATCACTTTGAACATCTCATAGTTTGTTCTGCAACATCCTGTTGAGTAAGTATGTAATGTCATTTGACACCAATAAAACTTGACATTTAGTTACATCAGTCACTGCTCTTAAGATGATTTGGAGTACAGAAACTAGGAATTTTTCATGGTGCTTGTTTAACTTCAAACATTTCCTTTCAATCCAACGTGCCCAGGATGAAATGCTAATTTCATCATTCATAGAAAAATGGAAGTGTAATTTTTAATGGCAGTTGGTGCATAACAAAAGGTATCATAGAACAATTTTTACTCTAGTAAGTACTTTTAAAATTATTTTAGAAAGTACTCTGGAAAATACCTTCTATTATTATTCTTAATATATAAATGAGGAAATAGGCTGATTGACCACAAATTATTTCTACTGCAAACATAATATTTTTAACTTCAGAAATGAGTTTGCTAAATGCATAGCAGTAATATATTTAGTATTTCATCTTCTTTGCTTTCTATAATCAGCTATTTTGTTTTCTGTATCATTTTATCCTATAATAACCCTAGAATTTTGACTAATTCACAAAGTGACTACTGTTCACCAAAGTCACATGGTGTCAGTGGTGGGAATCAAGGCCAGCTACCACCCCCTGTAACCCATGACTGAAACTCTTATGGTGGGATACATCTACTGGAAAAGGTACCATGGGAAGCCAGTTCTGACTCAGGTATGAGCTTCATCTTGTAATGTCTTGTATTCCTACTCTGTAAAAGAAAGGACTGTTCTGTTTTGATCTGCTGCAGGGTGGAATTTCTTGTAGGTAAGTTATCCTAGGTTCCTGTTCCTTTGGGTGTGAAGTTATAGGATAGTTATCCTGTACTCTATGGCTAACATCCAGTTATAAGTGAGCACATGACATGTGTATCTTTCTGGGTCTGAGTAAGCAGATACTGAGACACACAGTCAAACATTAGGTGGGGCTCTGCGAGCCCTATATAAGAGAGGGAGGAATAATAGAGAGACTCAGAAGGGTCAAGACCAACACATGAAAATCAACAGAACCAACCAACCTAGGCCCCTAGAGACTTACAGAGACTGAAACTCTAACCAAAATAAGAATAAAAAAGCTTAGACTTAAACTAGACCACCCCCTATACAAATATAGAGGATAGACAACTGGGTCCTCACACAGATCCCTTAACAAGTAGGGGTGGGGCAGTCTCAGTCACGACTTTGTTACCTGGGACACTTTACCCTCATGGAGCTGCCAACTCGGGCCCCCAAGAAAGAAAAAGCTCTTAGCCTTCATGTGACTGATGAACTGAGGGAGGCTGATATGTGGGGGTCCTCCACATTGGAGGAGTGGGATAGGCAGGAGAGGGGTAGAGGGTGGGGCTGGGAGGGGAGGAGGCAGGAGGGAGGGGGCTGTGATTGAGATGTAAGTTGAATTAATAAATAAATGTATTTTTAAAAAAAGACCATTCTAGCCAGCTCCCAAAGTCCATAAGAAATATAACATTTTTATGAATTACTTTAATTGTTATAACAAAGTTTTACAGATATGACTACTTATTCAGTATCCAAAATGGATTATAAGTGAAAAAAACTAGAGAGAATGAATGGTGATTTATGAAAGGAGAGGTAAAAGTCATACATATTAATAACTTCTGCAATACACTGGGTTCATTTAGTGATCCCTGGAAATAGGAAAAAATTACTTTTGCAGATTCTGCCTTTGGCAATCACATACTATACCTTAGAACTTAAAACCTGGAAAATGTTTTTGTAGTTGTTTTTGTTGTTTTTTTTTCAGGAATTTAAATTTAGATAATGAATATAGAATACTTGCTTTCTTAGCTCAATTCATAATGAATAGTAAATTAGAAAAGTTTTGCTAAGGGCTCTTCAACTTCCTATATCTAAAATATCTGCATCTGATTGTTTTGGGTGTGACCAAAAGACTTTAGTCTTTGTTTTCAAGTGAACTTTTCCTCTTTGTAACTCCATCTTCCATTTTTATTAACCAGTCAAGCATGTTTTACTTTACACTGAGATAAGGGGATCAGAAACAGCTCCCCACATCTAAGGCGATCTTAATCAGTTGCAAGGGATACATGAGTGGCATAGGGTGGAAGCTTCCTGCCTCAAGGAGGAAGAGATCTCCATGGGATTATTACTTTTGATTCTGTTGATAGAGGGAGAAAATTAGGAAACCTAGAGAACAAGGTTTTTTTTTTTGGGGGGGGGTTGGTGTTTTTTTTTTCTGTGAACTTATTGAAAGGACACGAGGTAAGTTGTCATCCCCCTCTTGACCCTCAACTAACCTTTCACTTTTCACATATGTTTTGAAGTGCTGGCCATGTTGATTTCCATGGCTGTTTGAGTACAACTTTCCAAGAAATGTTCTGCCTCCAAGTCTTTAATCACTCTTTAGAACTTTGAATATAAAAACTAAGCATGCTCTCCTGGTTCACAGAAGACAGAATGATGAGCATGAATATAAAAGTTGCCAACAAGGTGTGTTGCGTGGCCCCTCACTCAGTGGACAAACAATGTGATCTTATTACTTGGATGAGGGAAAATTGTATGAATTTAGTGAACATATGGTGATGACGAGGTGCTTGTGTGAGGAAACATAGCACATATTCAGAGTTTGTCCCCTGCAGAGTCCCAGAAAGGCCACTGGGTTTGGGGGCACTTGCTTCAACATGGATTATGTATGGTGTTAAAATATTTTTGTTAAGAACACATAGTTGTCCACAAGATCAGAAAGAATGAAGGATGAAGGAATAAATGTATAATTAGTGGTATTGGAGACTCATATAGTAAAAAAGAAAGAAAGAGAGAGAGAGAGAAAGATAGAGAGAGAGAGAGAAAGACAGTGGAGTGACAAATATTTGTTCTCTTTCACCGAGGACAAACCAAAAAAAAAAAAAAAAAGAGATTGAATGTTCAACATGGATTTCTCCCAACTGCTCCTTTAGCATCTGGTAAAATGGCTTCAGTTTTTTTCTGCTAGTGTTTTCACTAACAATACTTTGCCTTGGAGAGTCACTGCATTTTTAAGTCATAAGGTTACAGGAATGGAATGAAAATCAAGTCCTGCTAACACCCAGGGAGAAGGCTGGAAGACTTCCAGAAATGCTCTTCTAAAACACCAGCTTCACATTCTCAGTTTCCACTATCAAGAAGGAAGGGAAAGTAGGGTTTTTAGGAATGCTGAGCACCTTTGGGGATTAGCACCTGATCAGACACCTCATGACTGAGCTTTTGAGGCAGAAACCATGGAGTGCCTTCTGCAGAAGAACTCTGGGAAAGTAAACACAGGAAAACGGAGAGGAGAAGAGGAACAGCTTCCATCTGTGCTATACGTGGTATCTGCTTCCAGTCTCCATGCCACTCAAAACACCTCCTTGGAACTGATGTGTGGATTCTAGTGAAATAATCAAGCTAATCATGTTGATTAAATGTGGTGCTAGATATGGAAAATTTAATGCTACAGAAAACGTGTATCCATTTTCTATGAATTTTATATGGACAGCTAGCTATACATTGCCCACTAAGTGGCAGATAGAAGATATTCAATAATCATATAGGATTATTGTAATAATTATTTTGCATGCATATATTTATAAACATATATATGTGTATACATTTCCATGCATATGGATACTCTTGTTTATACTCTTGTTCATGAATATGTGTGTACCTACACAAGAAGATAGGGAGCGAAGTTGACAATGAGTACATTTTTCTCTCACTCTCCATATTATTTGTTAAGTCAGAGCATCTTGCTGAACAAGGACTTGCTAATTTTGGGGAGGGCTTCTAGCCATCTTGCCCTGGTGAACTCCTGTCTTTGCCTCCCACATTCTGAGAATATAGGAGACCATTAGATCAGTCTTTTACATGGGTGCTGGCGATTTGAACTCCAGTCATCACATTTGCACAGCAAGCACTTACTTTATTCAATGAACCATCTCCCCAGCATGAGCTTCATTAATTAAAATTAAAGCCATGGGTAAACAAAACAGACATTTATAAAATATGAATGTCTGCTCTGTGTCAGGAAATGCCTTAAAAATCATAGATGATTCAAGGGTGACTATTTAGATGTAGCTCCTATCCGATGGGAATTTTTCACTGAACTATTATCACATAACAAGTTTAAGAGCCCGTCTGATGTGATGTGTATTAATGTGTTCCTGGGGGAAAATCATGATTTAATAATTCATATATTCTTTATCGTCGGAGACATTCCTCATCTTTTAAAACCTTGATGTAGCTATCAAGAAACTAAAAGTAAAGCTTAATAAACATATATGACTTGCTGCGGGTGTACTTGTGTACATGTGTGTATGTTGTGGTTATAGATGTGCATGTGTAATGTGACACTATTCCTCGGGACAAATGAAGAAAATGTCTGCTCACCCCAGATAGGGAGCAAATGACGGACCAAAGTAAGAATACCACTGAATTCCAACTTGGTGAAGCAATGAGCTTTATTGGTATTATTTTTAGGAGTGTGGGTGAGTGCTGGCTATGGAAACAGAAACGCATCAAAGACATTTGCATCACCAAAATCCCCTACAAGCATGTATGGCAGTCCATGACAGCCAGAAACATAGACCATATAACACAATTTCAGTAGATCGATGGACTGCAGAGGTTTTGTTTGTTTGTTTGCTTGCTTGTTTGTTTTGATTTGTTTTGTTTTTTTCGTATTTTGTTTTCTAGGCATCTATGGTCTGAATGTTTCCCAGGAAGCTTGTCTTGTGTAAGAGTGTCTCTTAGCAGTTCTTACTGTTTATTATGATTGGAGCAGAGACCTAGTACATCTAGTTAGTTTGAGGGACTTCTTGAAGCTGTAAGGATATTTACTGCTTGAGCTATGAGGAGGCTCACTGTAGACAAGAATGTTTTACCTCATTGCAGTACTTTCTATGCCTTAAAAGGCTTTAAAAAGGAGGTTGATATGTGAGGGGAAGGAGTGGGAAAGAGGGTGGGAGGATGGGACTGGAACAGGAGGAAGGAGGGAGCTGTGATCAAGATGTAACTTGAATAAATAAATAAATGTTAAAAAAAAGAAATGAGTTATCAATCTGAACAAAGAGTTGTAAAAAAAAATAAAACTTGCTAAGAAATACCTTAAAGGGTGTAAAACATCCACACCTATTAGGAAAATACAAACTAAAACTACTTTGAGATTTTTATCTATCCTCATCAGACAGTTACAATGATGAAAATAACTACTACAAATGCTGGTGAGGGCTCAAGGAAAGGGGAATTCTTCTTCACTGTTGGTGGAATTGTAGCCTATAGCCACTCATGGTATCCATGTGATGAATTTGTAACACTGAAGTTGGATCCACCGTATGATCCAGGATAAGACTCCTTGGCCTTTGCCCAAAGGTCTTTATATCCTACACCACAGATGCTTGGTCTTTTCACGGGCATCTATTTACAATAGGTAGGAAATGTATGAATGGATAATGAAAAAGTTTCTCCATTAATAAAAAAAAAGATTCTGTTCAGAAATAAAAAAAATGAACACATAACATTGGCAGGTCAATGGGTGAAACTGATAAATATAGAATTAGATAACCTAGGCCCAAAAAGACAAATGCCACATATTCTCCTTATTTGTGGATCTTAACTCTGAATCATTACATTTGAGAAGGAGACAATTGTGAAGGGAAGACAAAGAAAATCTAGAGACAAGAATCATACCACAAAATCATTATAAAAAGGGAATGGGAGACTGAACTGGGGATTTGGAAGGAGGGAAATCCAGAGAGAGAGCGAGAATGGAGAGATAAATAACATTAAGCATGTTTGAAAAAGCCACAGGGAAACATTATTTCATAAAGTTACTTAAAAACATGCATGATACATACAGACACACACACACACAGCCACACACACAATATATATATGCACACACACACATATTTTTATAAAAACTATATGTGTATAGTTTAAATGGAATTATACTACACGGGGTGGTAGTACTACTTTCAAGAACCACAAACTACTTAATAAACCAGTTTCAGGGAAGGGAATCTCTTTTCAAGTTGTTGGTCAGACTCTAAAATAACATAGTCTACTGTTATTGCCCATGGTGCCCTCCTAAAAATTGGAGACAAAACCATTTTGCTTGAAAATCACATACTTTGAACACAGGATTTGGAAATTTTTCTTAAATTTTCTCCTTCAGGTATAGTGTCCATTGATTGGAAGGTGTTATACAAGCTTCTAGAAAAAAAAAAGTAACCAGTAGACCTCCCCAGTTGTTAAGCCTGACCAGTAGACCTCCCCAGTTGTTAAGCCTGACCAGTAGACCTCCCCAGTTGTTAAGCCTGACCAGTAGACCTCCCCAGTTGTTAAGCCTGACCAGTAGACCTCCCCAGTTGTTAAGCCTAAGAAGAACAATGAACAGATCAGCAAGATATCTCAAAGATTCAATTGTGGCACTCATGCTTGAGTAGCCATTGGTGGTCTATGACCACAGGCTAAAAACTATTAATGCTCTTCTAAATCAGTATATCTTCTAACTGGATTCTTTTTTTTAAACATTTCTATTTATCTATCTATCTATCTATCTATCTATCTATCTATCTATCTATCTATTTATTATGTATACAGTATTTGCTCTACACAGGACCTTGGGAAGAACAGCCAGTACTCTTAACCTCTGAGCCACCTCTCCAGCCCTTCTAACTGGATTCTAAACATTTATACTTAGACTCACTGATTAATGTAGCTATGATCCTTCATCAATTTTTTTTCTAGAAGTGCTCTTACTTTGTAGATCTGCTACTGGTAAAAATTCAAAGAATAAATGCTCAGTCCCAAATAGAACATGTACAGTAAAACCTCTAAAAGGTTTTAGGGAATATTATAGAAGATGGGGCAGAAACATTCTAAGAACCAGGGGGTCCAAGATGCACTGTGGGAGATACTGTCTTGTAGACAGGCCAGAGATGCTCCATTCACAATGTGGTTTCCTAAACACAACATAACACCCATGCCAGCACAAATAGGAGAAAACTCAAAACACTCCACCCCTATATGAAGAACTACATAGCATTAATGGATGCTCATCTTATGAGATGAGCTTCCTGTCAGGATATTCAATAATTGTAGAAGATGTCATGAATTTAACAGAGAGTTGGGAGAAGGAATATTTGGGCAGGAGAACAAGGGATGAAAATTATATAAATACATTATATATGTATGTGAAATTCTCCTCCAAAATTAAAATGTCTATATAAAAATCAAATTCAGCAAGTAGAGAAAGGATTACTGAGGTTGAAGGAGTGAGCTTGGATAAGAAGAGCACTCTTGGGAAAAAAGTAATAATTTCTCAGGCAGGATGTCACATCCTACTAATTAGACAAGAGCACAAATAGGACAGAGAAATGGGTCAGGCCTGTACTTGTCAGCTTTGCAAATGGCCCTTGTCTTTGTTTAAGTTCCAGCTATAGTTTCACTACTCACTCAGAATCTTGCCAACTGTTTTTTTTTAATTCAATGTGACTTAAAATTATCCTGTAAAGACTTTTCTACTTCTTCATTTATTCACATGTCTCTTAGTGGCAAGATGGTTTTATGGGAATTTACTTAATTATTTTGGGTTATGGTTTAATATAATATTTTTATTGACTTTATCCAACACCTTTAGCTTTGCTATTGAAGTTCATTCTGCCTTTTGACATTCTCTGATAATTTTTCTGTTTGACATTTCTTGTGTTGAAGAACTATGGGCTGGAGAGATGGCTCAGCCGATAAAGGCTAGGCTCACAATCAAAAATAGAAGAATTACAGGATACTGTAGTCTCAATGTGTATTCCTTTTACTTAGCTCGGTATGACCTATGTGGTCACATATTTATATATGTACTTCCTATTTCTCTCTTTCCTTTTACTCCCACTTGCCCTCTTTCTCCTTTTCAATTTTTCTATACTATTAGTGGTTGTAAATCAGATACATAGTATAAATACAGATAGATAGTGTAATTTTACCTTTATATTTTCCCATCCTATTTCCTTATAATCCTCCCTTCTGACAATGAGAAACCCTCCCTACCATTATTCATTTGTTCAAAATAGTAAATATTCAAAACATATTTGCATTACTGATTTGTAACACAAACTCTATTTTTTTTTCTGTGATCTTATGTGCTGATCCTCTTCAGAATGACTCTGGAGTGTTGGGTATTAGCCTATTGTTGAGGATGCTAACAAACAGTATAGGTCACCATAGCCGGCATCATTTCATGCTGTTTAGTGTTTGAACAGCAAGCTCTGACAGGTGATCTCTAGTGTCAAATGATAAGAGATTCCTTAAGACCTTTGCATTCAAAGTGAAGCACTTCAGTTTCTATGAGTGCCTGTGGACCCAGGTTAGCTGATTTTGTAGGTTTTCTTGTGATGTCCTTGACCTCTCAGACTCTTTCAGTACTTCCCTCACTTCTTCCATAAGATTCCCCTAGTTCTGCCTAATGTTTGGCTGTCGGTCCCTGGATCTATTTCATCAGGCGCTGAGTGAAGCCACTCTGATGTCAGTTATATTAGCCTCCTGTCTCTAAGTATAGTAGAGTATTAGTAACAGTGTCAGGGATGGGCTCTCTTTCATGGCATGGGACTCAAGTTGGGTCAGTCATTGTCTGGCCTTTCTCTGACTTTTCCCTTTTACTTTACCCTGACCCACTTATAGGCAGGAAACGTTGTGGGTCAAGGGTTTTGTGGCTCAGTTAATATCCCCATCCCTCCATTGGAAATCTTGCCTGGTTATTGGAGGTGACCATTTCAGGTTCCATATCCCCTATTGTTAGGGTCACCCTTATAGGTTTCTGGGAGTTTCCATTGTCCTCGATTTCTCCACCAACCAGAGAGCATACATGGGATGGATTTATACTTCCTATACATATGTAACAAGTGTACAGCTTGATCCTCATGTGGGACCTTTAACAGCAGGAACAGGGGCTGACTGCTACTCTGTTGCCTTCCTTTGGATCCCTTTCCCCTAATTGGATGATCTTGTCTAGCCTAAAGAAAAGAAGGTGGACCTAGTCCTACTACAATTTGATATGCCAAATTGGGTTGATATCAGTGGGAGGTCTTCCCTTTTCTGAGGAGAAATGGATTGGAGCATAGAAGAAGGGGAGGTGAGAGGGAGGGACTGGGAGGAGAGGAAGGAGGGGAAGTTCCGAGGGGATGTAAAGTACCTAAATAAATTAATTAATGAAAAAAGATAAAAAGAATTCTATTAATTAATCAGTTAAAAAGGAAAATAAAGTAATAAAGAAAAACAAAATGAAGCACTTTATAGCAGATACATGTGGCTTGATATTCTGTGTCTGTAAATCTCTTATCATGAGAGGCTGTTCAACAAATGGACTGATTTCCTCAACTTGTCTTGTGACTAACTGTTTATCACCATAAAATTATTTTACTTTTGTTGACCCATATTAATTTCACCTATTTTGCCAAAAGCAGAAAACTCTAACGTTACAGACATTCATTTCATTCAGAAAATTTCAACGACATTTATCTTTTCACAGGACTTCTATTTTTCCCATACAAGAGAAAAGACCTTTGAACTCTTCAAAGGGAATTAAAATGAAAGAAAGCAGCTAATATTCGCCACTCAAACCACCCAGCTAAAGATTACATGGGCTGATATGACTTCAGACCTTTGCTAGAACTGTGCTAGGCGTTACTATGCATCTTTTGAATGATTCCTCAAGTGACATAAATACTGTCTTTAAGAGTGGCTCAAAGATGGACAATATTTAATTTGTACTTGATTATGAAGTAGATCAGTTTATAAAGTAGAAAAGAGTCATTGGAAATCATGTTATATTTTGATTTAACAATCACTATAGAAAGTGAGCTTTCATACAAGATATTAAATAACAAGTCAAGGAAGTTACTGGATCTCAGTAATGGGCAGAGGAGGATTGCTTAAGGTACTGCGATAAAAAAAATGAAAATAATAAGATTCCAGCAGGGCTGACATAGGCTCAGTAAATACTACTACCTACTTACCTATGTACATTAGCTGCCTTTCCTTAGCATTATATAAAGAAAGACAAACAGGAACTTAGGTTAAAATAGTTCCTTCACATCTATGCAAGTGAGCACTTCTGCTTGCTTCACTTTTCTTCAAGGTATGCACATGCATTCAGTGGATGGAAGCAACCAGGCTTTGCAGATATTTAAAGCAGAGAACCTGGCCTCACAGATGGGCAAACATAACTCAGTATTTCACAGGATAAAGAAAACAAAACAATACAAAAATTTGTTGGTTTCAGTGTCTAAGCTGTGGTATCTGTGGACCTGAGCTGCTGGCTTCTGCCCTCACCACACAGCCAGAACTGTAATTGTTTGCCCCTCTTTCCTTTGTAGATTTTCTTTTCCTCCAGTGACTTATAATCGCCTTCATCCTCCCTTTGCTAAATTCTTCTTCTCCTCATTGCACCCTCCAGTCTGCCCAGTACCTATCTCTGCTACCATTTTGTCAAAGTTTACTCTGTTTTAACTCTTGAACCCTCCAGCTTCCCATTAGCCACCACCTGCCATCCCTCCTAAATTCCCTTTATTCTAATTATAGTAGCAGGACTCATGTTTCTCTATTTTCCCCAGAATTTTTGTGTAATAGGGATAAGAACTTGATCATTGAGTATTGCCCATACATATTCATATCTGCTGAGGGTGCTTAGCCTATGCCTTATATAATATGCACATATACCTGCAAAATATATACCTGCACAATACCTCTTTGTATATACAAGCTGGTGTGGTTGTATTGTCTTTCTTAATCACATCAATTACCAAAAAAAAAAAAAACCTCTATTTTTTTTTTCTGTTCTCACCAAGTCAATCAAAGTGTCAAACAGGCAAGTGACATGATGACATGATGGTATAAATCTTCTGTCTTGTTTGCTAAAATAGGCAATGGATTCCCTGACATCTGATACATTTCAAGTTACCTTTTCTTTGAAATCTGCCGTTACTCTTCGAGGACGATATCTGTGAGATCTCTAGGTTTTCGACCTGTTCCCCCACACCACTTGGAATTTGTCAGCTTCTTTATAAGGTTTCCCCTACACTTTGATCACAGCCTCATTACTTCACGTGGAGCCGTCAGATGAATACACAGTTTCCTGATACGGTCCGCATTCTTCATGAAGTAATTTTTATGTACCTTTAGTATATCATTGAGTTCCTTTTATTTAGTAAGTTCTAATGGAAATAGTCTGTAGATGGTAAATGCTTGCATCGTAATTATAAAAAATTAAATGTTGAATGATCACTATGCCAAAGAGATATGACTAAGAGATGGCAGCAAGAAATATGATATCTGATTTCAAGCAAAAACATCCTTTGAGCTGTTAGTTTTTTTATTAGATTATACTAAAAGTTGAAAATAGCTAATCTTTGTTTATTCCTATTCATGACTTTATAGATTTGTGGGAAAGAATACAGAAGAATTCTTAAGCTCATTTATGGAAAGTATACTTTTTCCATTGAATTTAAAGTAATGTATGCTGTTCAGAAGCCAACATGCTTTGAAGCTTTTACTTAGAATTAAGCTTATGTAACTTTTAATTGGTATCATATGTTCTGTGGATGTCCATATAGATGACTTGTACAAAGTACACTTCTGAATACAGCAGAAATTGATAAAGCTACTCTTTATCTGTTCATGTTATTTTACACTATAACATCTAAAATTTACTGAGTCTGTACAGTTATTATACTGATCAATAAATAAAAACATTCCACCAAAAATACATCTTGCATATGTGTATTTGGATGCATTTGCAGAGAGAACAAATAAGAGAAGAAGAAAAGAGAGACACTTTTTTGAAGAAGGGTGATTGTGATATCACATACCTGTACATGTATCTCCGGCAGTGAATCTGCATATGATGGAATAGGTGCAAATACATATCTATGTTTATAACTCACTCTCTACATCTTCATATCTGTTTTTATGAGGACTAAATGACATTTGTAAAACAGTGCTCTGTCTTCGTATTTTTATAAATACATATATTCATGCTACCCAAAATAGAAATTATTGCAACCAGAATGCTAATAATCAATGCTGAAATTATACAACAGATAAAGTTGGAGTTTTAGTGACCTGAGTACAGATATATTAACCAAAATGTTAATATTAAGAGCTCTTTCCATTGCTAATGAATATAAAAAATAATAACACTCTTGGTATCTCTAACATTGTGGTGGGGTATCTCATTGGGATAATTACTCATTTAATTTTTCCTATTGAATATTCTTCCTAGAGAAGATAGCTCAGTATACTGTGTAACTTAAACTGAATTAACAACCTAAGACTTGGAAGATTATTTTTGCTTTTATTAATCATAATTAATTTTCTTTGATCCAATCTTATCCTTATCTTATGTGAAAATAATAACCTTGAATACAATTTGGAAGGCATAACAGTGAAACTTATTCCCACAAAGAAGATGAGTGAAACTCCAAAATAATAAATTATTTAGTAAAATAGATTATTTAAGGGGTGACCCTCCTCTTCCTAATTTTGGATCCTTAACAAATTTTTCCTCTTGTCAGTAGATCCAACTTGAATTTCTCCTAGAGAACATCACTTAAATCTCTACTCTCATCTAGCTGTATTACTAAGCTGTGCTTCTTACATGCATATGAGCAAACAGAAAAATATTTATTTCTGTAGCATAGTGATTTATTGGTAATATAAATATGAATATTTCAGTTTCAGTAAATTAAATACTTGCTGTCAGCCTCAAGAAGAGTATAAGGAAAGCCTTTGTATAAAGTACACAGAAAACAGGATTTCTATTTAAAGTGGACGGTTCAGGCATCAGCCTAAAACAGATTCATTGCTACAGGTTTCATTCTGATAGCATTTAATGTCTATGAAATAGAATATATCATAAAAATAAGTAATGTCATGCTTTTTTCCCAATAGTTTTATTTTAAAACTTGAGAAAGTGGTCTTAGACTTAGCTTCATATTGGATTTCTTTTAGCTTTTCCAAACAAACAAGCAAACACACAAACAGCCCATATTTTCAAAAGGTTTAGGCAAATAGTCTTTAAGTAATAAACAAAGTATATGATGAGTTTATTTTCTAATAATTCAATAATCTTCAGGCTTTTTTGTCAGGATATGCCTAGACATAATTATAAGAAAAATGCATATAAGCCATGTCCTATGATACCTATAAGCTAAGTATATACCAGCTTTTCTGATTCTAATTATCTTGGTTTTGCTATTGATTACAATCTCATTGTCTCTTCTTCATTATTTATATTTACAAGTCCACTTATTTTATTATATAATCAGAAGACACATAAGGAACAAAAATCTGTTGTTGTTGTTATTATTATTATTGTAATTCTAGTGAGCACAGATGCTAAAAAATAAATCTTTCCTTTATCAAAAATAATAATTGGAAATTTAAAAATATTTAATAATCTCAAATTGTTAACTAGATAATACAAGAAGATGGACACATAGATACATAGAGTTTTTATGTGCATATTCTTACATGTGTATGGCTCTAATGCTCCGTACCTCTCATTCTCAGAAGGACTATCCTCTCCTCCCTCCCTTATCCTCCCTCCCCTCCCATCCTCCCTTTCTCTCCTTTCCCCCCTTTTTCCATTCCTCTCCTTCCTTCTTTTTTTTAAGTATAACTCTGATAAAATAATGTAGGTAGTAAAACAGAGAAATAAAATTGAAAAGTGAAGGATAACAGAAAAATAATGGTCTTAAGAAATGTGCTTCATGGACGAAGTGTAGGACTGAGGACGCTGTGTGTTTTTGTTTCTTTTTTTGCCATTTTTTTTTTCTTGAAGTTTGTCTGAATATATTCAAAGAAATAAGAAAACAAAGATTATCCATCAGTAGATAATTCAATACCTGGAAGATTTTTTTTAAAACATGAAAGCTGAGGCATTGCAATATCTTATCATCTCATAAATTTTCCCTCCTGGTGATTAGTCTATTCGTTTTCTATGTCTCTGTTGTGAGCACATGTGATTTATCTCAGTTGCTATTGCTGGTCATCAACAGCAGTTAGTTAAAGATTTACCACTGTATGTAGATACTACACTCTCAAAAGGTATTCTGTACTAAAAATATTTTCATAATTTTATGGATTGTAAACAATGTTGAAAATGGTACCTAAGATTTTGGTATAGTTATCAAACTCTCATTTAGATTAATTTTATCACCCAGGTACATCTCTTATTTGTGTTAATGGCTTTTGGACAAGAAAGAAATATCACTATTTAAGATCACTTCATTTTACCTCTCATCTGTCTTTTAAGATTGTCCATAGACCTGTATGTGAAGATGATCTTCTCACCTTTAAAAATACATGATGCTTCTTAATGTATGCCAATATCGTTGTAAAGAGACTATTTTTCTATAAATATTGTAAAATGGTAGAAAAGAGGTAAGACTACCTCATTGTATCAATGACAGATTTATAATGCATAATATGAATTTCATATGCTCCTTGGATTTTTCTCAACAGCTGCTTGTCCTTGCATGTGTTATGTGTAATAAAAAGAGCACATAGATTGAATCTGGCTTCACAGCAGACTGTTTTGCTGTGTGCATGCTACTAAACATTCAAAGAACAATTCTGCAATTACTCAAAGCCCTGTACATTCACGGAGAAGTGGACCATAAATGATTATTCTCAGAGTTGTTTTTTCGAAGAAAGCATTCTAAACCTGCTTGCGTTTTTATTCTCTCCTGATGGACTTTATAATTCTTGCAAGAGGATGATAATATGTTCTGTGTCTTTAGATTTCACTCAATTTTATCCTCAATCTAGGTTTGTATACATTCTGAATGCATTTAATACCACATCTCTCAATCTAGTCAAGTTTTCCCCTCTAAACTTAAAGGAAATAGTTGAAAGGAAAAAACCAGAATAAAATATCTTAGGAAGATTTAGACTTGGTCTGGCTATGTTTAGATTTCCTCCAAATTTTGGCTCAGCTTTTAGCTTTATTGGCAGTCTCATTCAGAACTGTGGCTTTATCCTATTTTTTTTTTCATTTGGCTAATATGATTTGTTAAAACATTCTCTGTTTATTTCTTCTTGCTTAACATTTTTCCACACAGCAGGCATAATGAATTTTTGTTTATGATGGGCAGTGCTGCCTGAATTATGGTATGGAATCTGGGTTTGGTTTCTCTGCAAAGATATTTTATTGCTTCTTTTAGAAAATTTATGCTGCTTCTGGTATTCTATCTCATAGAGTTCTCTGAAGTTGGTTGTTAAGGAGGAGTTAATCCAAGGGAAAACTAGGCTGTATCTGGTAGTAAATATCCACCACAATTTATTAAAATTAGATTTACCAGATTTCTTGGTATAAGTGTTATCATATTTCCTTCTAACATGCTTTTGCATTTGAATTATGTACAATTCAACAAAAAACTGTGTATCTTTTAAAGTTTAGATCCATAAAGCTCTTTAAAATGCCATATGCATGGAGGCTTATTGATGCTGATCAACTGCAGAAAACACATATTAAGATATATTCTCCCTCAAGAACTAAAGAGATCATGTTTCTTTCTACAAAGAATACCACTGTGGGCTATATTCTGAAATGAAAGTAGCTGAAGAAATGACTATACCTCTTTGAGATGCCCCACTGTCAACTTAAATCGCATAAAATAAATGTCTAAAGAAACCAAACCACAATTTCCGGGTTAATGTGAAAATTTACCACCATCTTATGTAAACTGACTTGACATGTTAGAGCTCTTGCTAGAGGAGAAGATTCATTGATTCACTCATGTGTTCATTCGTTGTCATACTGTACACTGTATTTTTACCAATGAAGTTTAAAATGGAATGGTTTAGGGTCGCTTACTGCACTATTTTTCTTGAGATATTAAAATTTTTGAAAGAAATTCCAGTTACTAAAATACTTTAAGTTTACTTACTAGTGGCAGGGCCACTCAAATTCCTTCTTTGTCACGTAATATAGAACACAAAAGCAAGGCTGACCTCAATAAGAAAAACCAGTTTTACTCCTAGCTTAGTTGCTAAATCTATGTTGAATCTTAGTTTTCTCATCTATGAGATAAAATTAAGAATGCATGGTTGAATGACTGTTGAAAAGAAAATGTGAATTAAGTGTAAAATGGTGAGACTTGTAATATATGTGTTTGATAGATGATAACTGGTTCTACATTTTTATTATTATATATGCATGGTTTAATTTGTAATAAAACAAAATAATTTAAACATAAAGATAGGCAATTATTACCTGTTTCTGTAAATGCATACAATATATTTGATTGTATAAAATAAAGATCATAAATTCAAAACTCGTACTTTAAAAGACAATGATGATATGATGGTGTAGTTTCTCTTAAATTTTGGAAACAGTTGCTCATTAGCAAAATGAGAATTTTAGTCGAGAATCAGGAATTGATCAAAATGAAGGAAAAAAAAAACCAAGGTAAGTGAAATACAAATAATGCTATGATGTATTTTTGTTTCCTCAAGTCCAGGGCTGTCGTGTGAGGGTTTCCTTCTGATTATAGTAAATAAGAGCAGAGCTTTTAGATATGACCCAGTATTCACTTTGGAATTTCAGAAGTTTCCTTCTATATCCTTTATTTCTTTGTTTTGCGTTATAAAACTAGCCTTATTGTAACCAGGTAAAGTGTATTCACTTTTTCATGTCAATACAGGAGCAATGTTTAGAATAGTTCCCACACATATCAGTAGCCAGTAAACACAGCTAATATAAATGTCAAGAGATCAAAGTTTATATCTCTTCTTCATTGTATGTGCACACAACAGAGCTGTAAGCAATTCCCCTCATGAAAATGAAGTTCCCTGAATGATACATAAGTAGGCTATTTTATTCAACTTATAGTGGTGATGAGAATAAAAATTAAGCCATAAGTTAATATCAGTATATCCATATTCATGTTATCTTATTCATTTAAATATGTTTTAACACAAAATCAGTATACAAAACAAAATCTTTGTCCCTGTGTTCTAGATGATTCCTCTTTATTTTAAAACAGCCTTTATTTGATGTTTTCTGTTTCCTGAAACACTTCATTGCTATAAATTTTATGTACTTGCTCATATTATCACTTTCATAATTCAAAAATCCATACCTAAAAATTTAAATAATGTTTTACTACTAACTTTATACTTTTGTATCTCAGAAGAAGCCCTGCGTTGCCAAAATAAAGTGGATTATAATACTGATCTCAGATAATATAAATATACTCTCTTGTGTATTCTTAGTATGCATGCTTATATATGTTTGTACATCAGCCTACATTAGGCTCTGATACAGTGAAAAAAAGTTTCCCAAAGTCCTGAAGCATAATAATAGTCCAGTGTGCTTGCACAGACAATCAAGAAAATAGGTTGTTAGCAAATCATCCACTTCAAATGCTGATGGATCATATGGCAGAGAGGTAGAGAGTCTTCTGAGGATTTTGAATTGAAAATGAATTATTGGGAGGCTTGAATGATGGCTAAGTGGGTAAGAACATTTCCTGATCTTGCAGAGGACTGAACATTTTTTTCCCCGAGACCCATCTTGGGCAACTCATAATTTCCTGATATTCTGCTCCAGAGAATATGACACTCCCCTATATCCATGTACACACAAGCACACACATACACCACACATATGCATGCATGCATGCATGCACACACAGCCAAACACACATAAATAATAAAATAAATGTTAAAAATAATATGTGAATTGATATCAGTGCTACTGGCCACGAAAACTCCCATGCTTCCTTCCAAACCACATGCAGCATAGTCCTCCTATATAATTAATGGGAGGCAGAACTGGAAATATTTCGTAAATGATTACCACATTATTAGTCACTGAAGAAATACTATTATGATAATTACAGGGTTCAGCCTCAGAAACCTGCCTGTGGCCTTTGCATGTCATAGCATATATACTATGTTGTTTTTCTGTACCCCAAAATAATTTAAAATTGGCAACAAGTTAATTAAGAATTGGGAGTATGGTGAACACCAGTTTCTGAAGAACAATAAGATATGCTTCCTATTTTTATAGCTCATAGTCCAATGAGGAAGAAAGGTACAAGAGACAAAGATTTTCAGTGCATATGCTACATATTCCATTGTTGATTTGATGAGTGTGACTGTAGCACAGACAAAAAAGGAATAGCAATGCCAAGACCAAACATGATAGCTTCACATAGAGATAACATTGATGATATGAAGTGATCCATGGTTATACGCACTGAAATTGTGATGTGCATTTCAGATCATTTTAAATCAGTGTTTACTGTTTAAATCTCTATTTTGTTCATACATTGTGGGCACCATTTTTAAAGTTGAAATCAAAATACTTTTGTAATTATTTCAGTTGTTTATTGTTTGAGAATTTCATACATGCAAATAGTGTGTATGGACAAATTCAGCTGTCAACCCCCCCAACTCTGTTTCCCATTTCTTCCCTATTTCCCATACCACTGTCCTCCCCTAACTTTATGTGCTATTTATTTTAAGCCCTAGAGGCTTTGCAGATGTGGTTTCTGTGTCACAGTGAATCTGACCTATGAACAACTGAATGAATAGTAGCCTAACATTCCCTGAAAAGAAGCAAGCCTGAGACTAATAACAGTTCGGCACCAGGGAGCCTGTACAGGGAACTAGCCTTTGATGGCCACCAGTCCAGCACAAAGTAAACACTGCATGGGCTCCCAGGACCGGAAGCAAGACAGAGACAAGAAGAACACTCCCTGGCATCATCGACCCCAAAGAGAGGGCCACTTGAGAGAGCTGGGTAAGTAGCGAACCTGAGACAATCACCAGACTGGTACCATGGGGCCTTGATAGGTTAATAACCTGAGATAAACACCAGTCTGGTGCCACAAAGGCCTGGGGGTCAGAACATATTGAAGATGAACCCTGCCAGGAGCCATAATGTGTAATGCACAAGTGGGGCAGGGCATAGCCCTCCTAAGACCACTCCTGAGGCAAGCCCAGACACTCAGAGATCATGGGTACCACTAAGAGGAGCAAGTAAGTGGAAGAGAAATGGAAGAGAAAGAGAAACAGTGTGATGTGGGTACAACAAAGAGAGGCAGAACTAGAGACTTGAAAGTACTGAGGAACAACCTGATATGAGTAGCTGGTGATGTTATCTAGGACCATGGTGGGGTCCTGGCCTCTAGGCCTCTGCTGCCAACAAGAGCCATGTCTGGGTCCATGGCCCTGCAGCAGCAGCGATCTGTTACCACCAAAACTCAGGTGAACATCCCTGGTCTGGACTACCACCCGGGGACATATTGATGTCTGAGGACTGTTCAGAACTGTGCCACCCCACCCCTGCCTCAACCTGGGCATCATTGGAGAACTGACCTTAGTGGCATGAAAGCAGGAAAGGTGCCCCTGCCCCTAAACAGCTGTAGAACTCGGGAGAACAGTTTCTGTACATTTTGGGAGTTTTGTGTAAAATGGCCCCAAGAATGTGAGCTTGGGAGAGCTGGGCCTACCACTTATCTCCCTGTGGTGGTATGGACAAGGGAGAGATATCTTCTCTCTCACTCCTCATCACCCGTAGGAGGTGGGAGACCTAGTCCTGGGGTCATGAGAACTGGAGAGCTATTCCTGTCCTTCACCAGCTACAGCACTGGGGATAGCGAGCCCTGCACCTTGTCTCTGTAGCACAGCATAGCTGGTCCTGGATGTGGGAGCTGTGGGTGAGATGGACCTGAGAATGTGTGTATGACAGAGCCAGCCCTGCCTTTTATCTGATTTGTGGAGGCTGTTGAGAGGGAGATATCGCCTCCACTCTATTTTGCTCTCACCACAGGTAGCAGGCTGGAGATGTGACCCTGATGGGGTCATGCAAGCAGGAGAGCTGTCCCAGCCCCTCACCTGCTATAACACTTGCAAGACCAGGCCTTTCCCCTACCTGGGTAGCATCATAGAACTGGCTCTGGATGTGATGGTTGCAGATCCAAAAGCAGGGCTTTAAATTGATAAACCCTAACAACTATCCCATGGATGAAGTGCTGGAGTACATGAAGAGGCCTGTTCCATGGATCCAAAACTACCAGACCTCTGTGACAGAGGGCAACAACAGGATGTCCAAGAGGAGTCCCAGTGAGGTCCCAGTATTGACAAAGTAGCAGAAGCCTGGTACAAGACCAAGGAGTCATTATAATAAACATTTGCAAGCAAAATAGTATGGACAAAAGGGAACTTTGTGGGACACAATGAGACCCACTATAGCTTCTACAATGAGATTTTGTTGTTGTTGAAAAGTTGCAAGGGTGGTGGGCAGGACTGAGGGGAGTGGGAGATTTGTGGGAACAGGGTACATTATGTGAAATAAAAATAACAAAAAGACACACACACACACACACACACACACATATATGTATGCACACACTCATACACACATACTAAAACATCCATTCTGAAACAGTATGAAAGGTAGGAAATTCAAGCTCATCTGGAAGAATAACTTATAAAGAGTAAATAAAACCCTTCTAGTTTTGCATTTGTTCTTTGTAGTAATGTATTTATTTATTTTTTTTTTGTTTTGCTGTTGTTATTATTTATTTGTTTATTTTACATTCTAATCATCATTCTCCTACCTCCCCTCCTCCCAGTCCCACCACTTCCCTCATGGCACATCAAATTGCCTCCTCTTTCACTGAGGCAAGATAAGTCATCTCTGCTGGGAAAATGAGCTCCAGAGGCAGGCAAAAGAATCTAAGTCCAAGATATACCCTGTTCCCCAGTCCACAGACCTAAAGAAACTATGTAATAAGGAGAGCTCAAGAGAGGCTGCTTGAATCCCTCTAAGTAGACGAAATAAAATAGACATTGGAAATGGATGGAGAGAGGGATCTGGACAGGAAGCAAACATTATTGCCATCTGAGAAGTCTTATCTAGTAGATAATGGAAATAGATGCAGAGACCCACAGCAAAACACTAGGCAAAAACCAAGGAGTCTTGAGGAAAAGTTGGGGAAATATTTGAAGAAGCTGGAAGGATCAAGGACACCATAAGAAGATCCACATAGCTAATTAACTCAGACATAAGGGGGTTCATAGAGACTGAAACACCAACCAAAGAACTTGTATGGACTAGTCTGGCTCACTACATATATGTAGCAATGTATTTCAATACTGCATTTATAATCAGCGTTAAGTCTAGTAGGAACTCGGATATGAAACATCTTTGTTCTTGTTTGAGTAAATGGCAAGGCAGAACTATTCCTCATGTTTGTGCTCATGTTTACTTGACTTCAATGTTTCCTTATGTACATTGAAAATCTGTTTTCTAAACTGACATTATATACATTTTATTGTACATTATGGTTCTTGGAAAATGTGAGTAGAATATGATGTATGAACTTTGCACACAATATTGTATAAACACCTCCTTAGAAACCCACCTGCACTTGCACAAACACTTGTAAAAATACAGGAAAATCTGTTAGATGGGAAAAACATGAAAAAAATGAAACCGTTTATATTTGTAGAAGAAGCACTTCATTAAGAAAAATATGTGGAATATTTAAAAACGCTGAAGCCTATTTCTAAATTATATTTTGCACATTTTACATAGTTGTATAATTTAAGAAGTATATTTTCCAATAGAATTCTAAGTTATGTAAATTGCTTCAAAGTATGAGTCACCTTATTTATTTTTAATAATACATAAAGTTTAGAACAATATTCAATAGTTATTTTCCTATATATAATTTTTCTTTTGGAAGAAAAAAAAACACACGTCTCTGTATTAATTTCCATTACTATTGCTGTAAAAGTCATAAAGGCAGTGGTTTAAAGTGAAAATTAATATCATACAGTTCTGGAGGTAACAAGCAAAAATCACTTACACTGAGCTGAAGTCAAATTTTTTTTTTGTTTATTTATAGCTTCAAGTTACATCTCCATCACAGTGCCCTCATTCCACCCCTCCTGGTTCCACCCTACTACCTTGTCTTCCTTCTCCCACCAATCCCAGTCCTCTGATGTGGAGTGTCCCTACATATCAGCTACTCTCAGCTCAACAATCATTGCAGGCTAGAGCTTCCTCTTGCACTGGGGGCCAAAATGGTGGTACTCCTAGGGCAAATTTTCCTCTTAATAGGTAACAAAGTCTATGTTCCTGTTCCTTTAGGTGTGTTGGTTGTAGGATAGTTACCCTGTACTATATGGCTAAAATCAAATTATAAGTGAGTAGATCCCATGAGCATCTTTCTGAGTCTGGATTAGCTCACTCAGGATGAGCTTTTCTAGTTCCATTCATTTGGCTGTGAATTGCATGATTTCCTCGTTTCTGATAGCTGAGGAGTATTCCATTGTGTAAATGTACCAGAATTTTTTTATCCATTCGTAGGTTGAGGGACATCTGGGTTGTTTCCTGTTTCAGGCTATTACAAATAAGGCTGCTATGAACATAGATGAGGATATGTCCTTGTGGTTTGGTGAGGAATCTTTTGGGTGGATACCCAGAAGTGGTATGGCTGGGTCTTGAGGTAGAGCTATTCCAAGGTTCTAAGATATCACCAGACTGGTTTCCATAGTGGTTGTACAAGCTTGCACTCCCACCAGCAATGAAGGAATGTTTCCCTTTCTCCACAACCTCGCCAGCATGTGCTGTCATTAGAGTTTTTGTTCTTAGCCATTCTGACAGGTATGAGATGGAATCTCAGAATCGTCTTGAGTTGCATTTTTTCGATTATTAAGGGTGTTGAGCATGTCTTCAAATATCTGAACTCTCATTAATGATTGCTCCTTGGTGAATTCTTGGTTTAGCTCTTTTTCCCATTTTTGCATTGGAATATTTGTTTTCTTGGCATTTAATTTCTTGAGTTCTTTATAAATTATGGATATTAGCCCTCTGTTGGAAGTGGGGTTGGTAAAGATCTTTTCCCAATCTGGAGGTTGCCATTTTGTTTGAATGACTATTGGGTCAGAGAAGAAATAAAGAAGGAAATCAAAGACTTCTTTAAATCCAATGATATGAAGATACAACATACCCAAACCTGTGGGACACAATGAAAGCAGTGCTACCAGGAAAGTTCACAGGACTAAGTGCCTTCAAAAAGAAAATTGTGACAGCTCATATTAGTGAATTAAGAGCAGAACTGGAAGAACTGGAAAAAAACACAAAAGAAACAAACCCTCCCAGGAGGAGCAGAAGGGAGGACATCATCAAACTTAGGGCTAAAATGAACAACTTAGAAACAAAAAGAACAATACAAAGAATCAATGAAACCAAGAATTTGTTCTTTGATAAAATCAACAAAATAGACAAACCCTTAGCCAAATTAACTAAAAGGCAGAGGGGAAAAAACCCAAATCAACAAAATCAGAAATGAAAAGGGAGGAATAACCAGAGGTGGTATGACTGGGTCTTCAGGTAGAGCTTATCCAAGTTTTCTAAGATATCACCAGACTGATTTCCATATTGGTTGTACAAGCTTGCATTACCACCAACAATGAAGGAGTGTTCCCCTTTCTCCACAACATCGCCAGCATGAGCTGTCATTTGAGCTTTTGATCTTAGCCATTCTGATAGGTGTGAGATGGAATCTCAGAGTTGTCTGGAGTTGCATTTCTCTGATGATTAAGGATGCTGAGCAAATGTCTCTCAGTCATTAGGGATTCCTCCTTTGTGAATTTTCTGTTTAGCACTGTTCCCCATCTTTTCATTGGATTATTGGTTTTTTTGGCATTAAATTTCTTGAGTTCTTTGTAAATTTTGTATATTAGCCCTGTCAGATGTGGGGTTGGTGAAGATCTTTTCACAATGTGTAGGTTGCTGTTTTGTTCTGGGTATACATCCAAATGATTCCTCACCAAACCACAAGGACATTTCCACATCTATGTTCATAGCAGCTTTATTTGTAATAGCTAGAAACTGAAAACAACCCAGATGTCCCTCAACCGAGTAATGGATAAAAAAAAAAAAAAAAAACTGTGATACATCTATACAATGGACTACTACTTAGCCATCAGAAACAATGCAATCATGCAATTTGCAGCCAAATGGATGGAACTAGAGAAGCTCATCCTGAGTGAGCTAACCCAGACTCAGAAGGATGCACATGGAATCTATTCACTTATAATTGGATCTTAGCCATATAGTACAGGATAACTATACTACAACCAATGCACCTAAGGCAACAAGAACATAGACTTTGTTACCTGTTAATGAGACATTTTGCCCTAGTTGTGCTACCTTGTAGGTCCCAGTGTATGAGGAGGCTCTTGGCCCTCATATGATTGCTGAACTGGGATGGGGGACCGATATGTAGGGACACTCCACTTTGGAGGAGGTGGTTGGAAAGGATAGGAAATAGAGGGTGGAGGGTGTGACTGGGAGGCGTGGAAAGAGGGCACTGTGATGGAGATGTAATCTGAAGTAATAAACATTAAAAAAGAAAAGGGAGAAATAAAAACAGACATTGAGGAAATCCTGAGAATCTTTAGTTCCTACTTTAAAAATCTGTACTCCACCAAGTTTGAAAACCTAAGCGAAATGGGCAATTTTCTTGGTATTTTTCACCTACCAAAGCTAAATCAAGATCAGGTTAACAAATTAAACACCCCTATAACCCCTTAGGAAATACAAACAGTCATAAATATCTCCCAACAAAAAAAGCCCAGGGCCAGATGGTTTCAGCACAGAATTCTAACAGACCTTTAAAGAAGAGCTAATACCAATACTCTTCAAACACTTCCACAAAATAGAATTAGAAGTAACACTGCCGAACTCATTCTATGAAGCCACAGTCACCCTGATTCCTAAACCACGCAAAGACCCAACATAGAAAGAGAACTTCAGACCAATTTCCCTCATGAACATAGATGCAAAAATACTTAATAAAATACTGGCAAACCGAATCCAAGAACACATCAAAAGTTTCATACACCATGATCAAGTAGGCTTCATCCCAGGAATAGCAGGGATGGTTCAACATATGAAAATCCATCAATGTAATTCACCATATAAACAAGCTGAAGTCCAATTTTTAACAAGCTTGGTTCCTTCTCTAGGTTATAAAGCAGCATTTATTTCTTTACTTCTCCAATGTTTGCTACTCGCCCTACATTATTTCTTTCCCGGGTGATCTGAACTCCAGTCCTTGCACCCTCTCTGTCTGACTCTAATACTCCTGTTACCCTCTCATATTGCTACCTATGCAATCTCATAGAGACTACCTGAAACTGCAAGATAATTTTCCCACTTCATGATCTCTATTCTTTCTTGCACAGCTTCTTGATATTTGGGGCAGTGAGCAGAAGCTTTCTGTCCTATCACTCAAGGTTCTGGTTGACATTAACAATGTCTCACAGGTTATTCACATTTGGCATGTCAAAACATAACTCATTGAATTATCATGATCCTCTAGTGCATATTCCTGTTTTGTTACACCCCTTAGTTTGTAGTAAAGACACTTCTTTATTCACTAGTGTTAGAAATGTAGAGTTTATCAATGAGTTTTCTTGTATTGTTTTGTAAGTAGTAAAGTGTTTATTTTCCCTTTTTCATGTTTTATTCACATACTGCTAACATTGCCCTGTTGCAATATAAACTTGTCACTGTTGTTCTTTCCTTTTGGGATACCAGTCTCATCATACTTCTTACCATTTAACAAAAATAATTATTTCTTTACTTAATGCCAAAAGGTAGTGTATATATGTTTATATGTTAAATATATATATATATATATATTTCCTAACCAAACTTACAGATAAATGTGACTACTTAACTGTATCCTAGACAAATGGAAGAGAAGTCCACTAGGTTAAGGATTGGTGTATGAAAACCTTTCACAGGCAAATAGCCATGCTTTCCCCTTCTGCTAGGCCAATGCTGAATATCTTGAACCCTATGGAAGTGACATTGATGAAGACACAGATATAAGAGGAAGGAGCTTTGCATCTAAAACTCAACACTCTAATAAGAAGCTATATGAGATCAAAATCATTCCTATAGATTATGAATAAAATTCACTTCTATAAGATGTGAGCCAATATGTATTTGGGAGTTTCTTTGCTCTGACAGGTTTTATGAATTTGTCCAGGAGTCAATCCTCCAGATTTTGTTTTTGTTCTGCTGGCTTCCTGTGTGTAGAGGGAACTTTCACCCATATTCCACCATTAATTATTTAATACAGTCTATACTGCCTCTAAAAAATGTCATTGGACACATATTTGTTGGTGAATATTTGCTTCTTATCCCTCAGAAAGTAGACTTCTTTCTGTCAGTGTGTATCAATATTAGGTTGAAATTCCATTCAACTATCATGTGAACAAATTCTGAAATTAGAATTTTGGCTTCACACAGGGCATACAACATTAATTTTGTATCTTTAGCTAGAGACATTTTGCCAACCTTGCTAATACATATTTATTGTTAAAAATATTGCTACAAGACTGAAATAAATGCTCATTGGATGGACCTCAAAACAATTTCCTTACCTATAAAAATTGTGTTATAACTCAGATGCCATATGGTTGCTATGATGATTAAGTGAGGCAGTATATGCACAGCACCTGGTGCATAACATGACTTAAAAGATGATTGAGGTAGTTTTTCTTCCTTAACAACTTTGATTCATGGTTTCATTCTTTATCCTGTTTCCACCCAGGATCATAATTTGCCTCCAACCCTGGTGATAATGATTTTGTGTGTATATTAGTTTTTTGGTCCCATTCAAGGTTCAAATTTCTTCTGAACACCACTACTCTGTATCCTTCTTGTTAGCCTCAATGCCTTTGGACAGAGAAGGTGTTCAATATACATGTTGTAAAATGCTTGAATAGTCTCTATATGTGTTCTATTATGTTCCATTAGAGTCCACTCTAAGCTCAGGCCTCTACAGAAGAAAAAAAATACATTGACCAATAAATAAGCCAGTGCGTAAAACATACTGTCAACTTAGCCTTAACACTAACCTATGTAGCTATGTTTCTACTTAAGGAGTAGAACATTATAGAGTGTCAATGCCAATCTAGAGCGCATAGGGTGAGGTGTGGAATGTGTATATAAATAAGTTCTATAAAATAGCTGAGTTCATTAGCTATCATTAATACAAGCACACACACATACACACACACACACACACACACACACACACACACACAAACTATATAAAAATTAGCTACAATTTAATGTGGCATTATCCTACTGTTCTTGTTCTATGTATCTCCAAGAATTCACTCCCTTTTAAAATAATCCTTTGTAATAACAGTATTCTGCATCAGTTCAGCTAACCTGTGGTGCTTTAGTGGAAATAGTAAAGTAATTCTGGAAAGCAGTTCAGTGCGAGTAGAATCACAGAGAAAGTACATATGTAGAGTTGAGATGGTCATGAAAAATAGACTATGTGGTCAAACCACTGAAGTTGATGTGTGGTATTCCTCTTTACTGTGTGAGACAACCTTGTCCGAGTTTGTTTAAGGATCAAAACCTGGTTAGTAGATTCCTAATTCATTTCAGATTCTGCATTAGGTGCTCAGGAAAGCATAATCAATAATGCAAGAAAACACTGTGACATAGTTCTTTTTTTTATTAAATACTTTATTTTTTTTCTTCAAGTTACATCTCAGTCACAAACCCCTCCCTATTCCCCCTTCCTATCCGGACCTTCCACCCTCTTCCCCCCAGAAGTTTCCCCTTTCAGTCCAACAGATGGTTCCTTCTCTTATAACAGTAAGTATTATACAAAACAACAGATATAAATATGACACATTTATGACAGTTAAATGGCCCAGTATACCTTCCCAATGTCCAGTTTATACATATTTGGCCCCTGATTTTACATTGTACTATCTAACCATCTCCATGAGTTTAAAGGTCTATATCTGACTCAACATTCATACTAACTTGCAACACACTTTTAAGAGTATCTTCTTAGATCTATAACACCCTCTTGATTCCTAAACAACTCAAAATTTAACTATGAGACTCTAGCTGTCTATTCTTCAACCACCTCAGAGACCTGAGAGGGATAAATGTATCTGCTTACATAGGAAGTGCAGGGCCTGCAGCTTCCAAAACTAAGAAATGACATAC
>CAJQZJ010000315.1:1760449-1781293 GCA_907164525.1 Lophiomys imhausi | reverse complement strand
ATTACCTACCCCCCCCCCAAAAAAAAAGAGGGTGATTGTCCCTGAGTGAGGATTAGGGCAGGGCTCTGTTCTTATCTTTCCAGGAGAATCAAAGCATCCATTCAAGGAACCCAGGGACAACTGGACAACGGAAACCTCAGCAGAAAACAGAATCAGACACCAAAAGAAGACAAGTGACCCAGATGATTCAGCCTGAGCTTTTGATCTTAGCCATTCTGACAGGTGTGAGATGGAATCTCAGAGTCATCTTGAGTTGCATTTCTCTGATGATTAAGGATGTTGAGCATTTCTTCAAGTGTCTCTCAGCCATTAGGGATTCATCATTTGTGAATTCTCTATTTAGCTCTGTCCTCCATTTTTTGATTGGGTTATTTGGTTTCTTGGCATTTAATTTCTTGAGTTCTTGTAGATTTTGTATATTAGCCCTCTGTCAGATGTGGGGTTGGTGAAGATTTTCTCCCAGTGTGTAGGCTGCCGTTTTGTTCAAATGACAGTGTCTTTTGCCATACAGAAGCTTTTCAGTTTCATCAGGTCCCATTTATTGAATGTTGATCTAAGGTCCTGAACTGTTGGTGTTCTGTTCAGGAAGTTGTCACCAGTGCCAATGAGTTCGATGGTTTCTCCCACTTTTTCTTCTAGTAGATTTAGTGTGACCGGCCTTATGTTAAGGTCTTTGATCCACTTGGACTTAAGTTTTGTACAAGGTGATAAGTACGGGTCTAATTTCATTCTTTTACAAGTGGACATCCAGTTGGACCAGTACCATTTGTTGAAGATGCTGTCCTTCTTCCATTGTGCCATTTGACTTCTTTGTCAAAGATTAGTTGGCCATAAGTGTGTGGGTCAATTTCTGGATCTTCAATTAGATTCCATTGATCTACTGGTCTGTTTCTATAGCAATACCTTGCTATTTTTCCAACTATTGCTCTGTAGTACAGCTTGAAATCTGGGATGGTGATACTTCCAGATGTTTTTTTATTGTATAGGATTGATTTAGCTATTCAGGGCTTTTTGTTGTTCCATATGAAATCGAGAATAGCTCTTTCCAAGTCTATAAAAAATTGTATTGGTATTTTCATAGGAATTGCATTGAATCTATATATTGCTTTTGGTAGGATGGCCATTTTTATTATGTTGATCCTATGTATCCATGAGCTTTAGAGATCTTTCCATCTTCTAAAGTCCTCTTCCATTTCTTTCTTAAAGGGCTTGAAGTTCTTGTTATATAGGTCCTTTACTTGCTTGGTTAGAGTTACCCCCAGGTATTTTATTTTGTTTGTGGCTATTGTTAAGGGGGTTGTTTCCCTTATTTCTTTCTCAGCCCATTTGTTTTATGTATAAAGAAGGGCTTCTGATTTTTTTGAATTAATTTTGCATCCAGCCACTTTGTTGAATGTGTTTATCAGCTGTAAGAGTTCTCTAGTGGAACTTTTGGGGTCACTTATGTATACCATCATATCATCTGCAAATAGGGATAATTTGACTTCTTCATTTCGAATGTTTATTCCCTTGATCTCCTTTAGTTGTCTTATTGCTCTGGCAAGAACTTCAAGTACTATATTGAAGAGATATGGTGAAAGTGGACATCCTTGTCTTGTCCCTGAGTTTAGAGGAAATGCTTCAAGTTTCTCTCCATTTAATTTGATGTTGGCCAGTGGCCTGCTGTATATTGCCTTTATTATTTCTAAGTACAGTCCTTGTATGCCCTTTATCTCCAGAACTTTTAGCATGAAGTGGTGTTGGATTTTGTCAAATGTTTTTCTGCATCTAGCAAGATTATCATGTGTTTTTTTCTTTCATCTTGTTTACATTGTGAATGACGTTGATAGACTTAAGTATGTTGAACCATCCCTGCATCCCTGGGATGAAGCCTACTTGATCATGGTGTATGATACTTTTGATGTATTCTTGGATTCGGTTTGCTAGTATTTTATTAATTATTTTTGCACCTATGTTCATGAGGGATATTGGTCTGAAGTTCTCTTTCTTTGTTGGGTCTTTGTGTGTTTTAGGAATCAGGGTGACTGTGGCCTCATAGAATGAATTTGGCAATGTTCTTTCAAATTCTATTTTGTGAAAGTGTTTGAAAAATATTGGTGTTAGCTCCTCTTTGAAGGTCCTGTAGAATTCTGTGCTAAAGCCATCTGGCCTTGGGCTTTTTTTGGTTGGGAGATTTTTAATGACTGTTTCTATTTCCTTATGGGTTATAGGTTGTTTAATGTGTTTATCTGATCTTGATTTAGCTTCGGTAGGTCGAATCTATTGAGAATTGTCCATTTCACTTAAGTTTTCAAATTTGGTGGAGTATAGATTTTTAAAGTAGGATCCAAATATTCTCTGGATTTCCTCAATGTCTGTTGTTATTTCTCCCTTTTCATTTCTGATTTTGTTGATTTGGGTTTTCTCCCTCTGTCTTTTAGTTAATTTGGCTAAGGGTCTGTCTATTTTGTTGATTTTCTCAAATAACCAACTCTTGGTTTCATTGATTCTTTGTATAATTCTTTTTGTTTTTAAGTTGTTGATTTCAGCCCTAAGTTTGATGATCTCCTGCCTTCTGCTCCACTTGGGAGTGTTTGCTTCTTTTTTTTTTTTTCCAATTCACCCAGTTTTGCTGTTAATTCGCTAATACGAGCTGTCACAATTTTCTTTTTGAAGGCACTTAATGCTATGAACTCTCCTCGTAGTACAGCTTTCATTGTGTCCCATAAGTTTGGGTATGTTGTGTCTTCATTTTCGTTGGATTTTAAGAACTCTTTGATTTCCTTCTTTATTTCTTCCCTGTCCCAGTTGTCCTCTAGTAAAGAGTTGTTCAATATCAATATGTGTGTAGACTTTCTGTTGATTCTTTTGCTATTGAAGTCCAGCTTTATTCCATGGTGGTCTAATAAGATACAAGGGGTTATTTCAATTTTCTTGTATCTGTTGAGGCTATCTTTGTGTCCCACTATATGGTCAATTTTGGAGAAGGTTCCATGAGGTGCTGAGTAGAAGGTGTATCCTTTTATGTTTGGGTGAAACGTTCTGTAGATATCTGTTAGGTCCATTTGGTTCATGATCTCTGTTAGACTCATTATTTCTCTGGTTGGCTTCTGTCTTGATGATCTGTCCATTGTTGTGAGTGGGGTGTTGAAGTCTCCCACTATTAAAGTGTTTGGATCGATGTGCGATTTAAGTTTTAGAAGCGTTTCGTTTATAAATGTAGGTGCCTTTGTATTTGAGGCATAGATGTTCAATATTGAGATGTCCTCTTGGTGGATATTTCTTTAACGAGTATGTAATGCCCTTCTCTGTCATTTTTTATTAACTTCAATTGGAAGTCTATTTTGTTTGATATTAGGGTGGCTACTCCAGCTTATTTCCTGGGTCCATTTGCTTGGAAAACCTTTTCCCAGCCCTTTACTCTGAGATCGTGTTTATCTTCAGTGGTGAGATGTGTTTCTTGTATACGGCAAAAAGATGGGTCTTGTTTATGGATCCAGTCTGTAAGTATGTGTCTTTTTATTGGCTAGTTGAGTCCATTGATGTTGTTGGATATTAGTGACCAGGGGTTGTTATTTCCCATTATTTTAGTATAGCTGGTCTTGTGTTTCTTTTTTTTTTTTTTTTTTTTTCGAGACAGGGTTTCTTTGTATAACAGCTCTGGCTGTCCTAGACTCACTTTGTAGACTAGGCTGGCCTCGAACTCACAGAGATCCGCCTGCCTCTGCCTCCCAAGTGCTGGGATTAAAGGCGTGCGCCACCACCGCCCGGCTTTGTGTTTCTTTTTGTTTAGTTGCTGTGGAGGTTTCTATTTCCTCTGTTTTCTTGGGTGTAGTTATCTTCTCTGTGTTGGAATTTTCCTTCCAGGATCTTCTGTAGGGCTGGGTTTGTGGGGAGATATTGTTTGAATTTGATTTTGTCATGGAATATCTTGTTTTTTCCATCTATGTTGATAGAGAGTTTTGCTGGGTATAGTAGTCTGGCTGGGCTCCTATGTTCTCTCCGGGCTTGTAGGACATCTGTACAGGCCCTTCTAGCTTTTAATGTTTCTGAGGAGAAGTCAGGTGTGATTCTGATGGGTCTGCCATTGTATGTGACTTGGCCTTTTTCTTTTACAGCTTTTAATATCCTTTCTTTGTTCTCTACATTTTGTGTTTCTATTATTATGTGGCGAGAGGAGTTTCTTTTCTGATCTAATCTGTTTGGTGTTCTGAAACCCTCTTGGATTTTTACTGGCATCTCTTTCTTTAGGTTTGGGAAGTTTTCTCTATGATTTTGTTGAAGATATTTCCTGGACCATGGAGTTGGGAGTCTTCTCTTTCCTCTATGACTATAATTCTTAGGTTCCGTCTTTTCATCGAGTCCTTGATTTCTTGGATATTGTGGGTGAGATATTTTTTTAGCTTTTTCATTTTCTTTGGATGTTGTATTGATTTCTTCCATCGAATCTTCCATGCCTGAGATCCTGTCTTCCATCTCTTGAATCCTATTTTTGGTACTCAAATCCATAGTACCTTTTCTCTTCCCTTGATTCTCCATTTCCATTTTTAACTCTAACTGTGTTTTCTTTATTGTTTCCATTTCCATTTTTATTTCTTGAGTGATGTTATTTGTTTTGTACATTTCCTGCTCCAATTTGCTTGTCTTTGCCTGGAAGTCTTCCATTGCCATCTGTTTTCTTGTTCAAGTTGACTCACCTTGTTCTGAAGTTCTCTAATGGTATTTTCCATCGCTTTTTTATGTGCAATTGTGGCTTCTTTGAATTCCTTCATAGATTTAAGTTCTTCTTGAAGGGACTCTATCGCTTTCCATAATGTAGAATTGTCATCGTTTTCATGTATTTCAGCTGTGGTGAGGTGGTTTGGGCTGGATGGAATAGCGTTGCTTTCTTTTGTTAGAGTCATTTCACTCTTTTTTTTTTTTTTTTTTTTTTTTTTTTTTATCTGGGGCCTCTGGCCATGTGTAATTTTTTAGCTGTCTTCTGGACTTGGGTCCAAAGGGCGAATTATAACATTTGTTAATGAGAGAATGGTAGTCAAATATTGGTTTCAAATTGCCCCATAAAAATCAAGTTTTGTTTAAAAATTTTTTTTTATTTTCTTAAGTTTTAATTGTCATTTTACAATTTTGACTATTTAACTAAATTTGTTATCTTTGGCAATTGTGATTGAGGGTCTTGATTCTTTTCTATAGTTTCTCTGTAGAACCACATTGTTAACCTGTGTATAATGGTTTCTTAGATGTATATTTCCATCTGCATTCTGTTGAAATTACTCAGATTTGTCAGTGGAGGTAATATCTTTTTAAGTATCTTATGAATAACATTATTTTCTTGCTAGAAAGTAGTCTGTAAAGATTGTTGTAATGAGCGGAAGGCACAGTAACAATGACTGCATTAGTACTGTTCCCAACATCTGTCTAAAGAGAGAACAGATAAGTACTGGTCTGCCCATGACTATATACGTACAAACCCTTGCACTTCCTATCAGCGCCACAAAACACAGCTGTTTCAAATGGCTGGACATCTTTTTGCAATCATTTATTTTTTTTCAGACCCCTGAATTAGGAAATTCAAGAGATATATTTTTTACAATTTAGTATTTTACAAGTTCCTATATCTGAATTTTCTACTTCCCTTGAACTAGACAAGTGTTCAATACAAGTAATTTTAAGGATCAAAATAAATGTAATAATACATTAAATATAAGACATTTAAAATTTTGAATCAGACTTATTGGTTCATGACTGTAATCACAGCATTTGGGAAGCTAAGTTAAGACTGTCCTGAATTCAAGTCCAGCTTGGTCCAGACTATGAGACTTAATGTCAAAAATATAACAGAAGAGTTTTGAAACAAATAAATGTTTAAATTAGCAATGTTGAAAACCAGATTACTTCTACAATTTTTTTCTTATTGATGAATTATCCATCATTAGTAATATCTGGAATTTAATTCCAAAATCTTTCCAGTGAAAAATAAAAGTAATATGAAGTGCTCATAAGTACCTGATAAAGTAACCTTTGTTTGAGATAAATTGAAATATATTAAAACAACTTCAAATGTCATGGACTTAAAGTCCAGTAAGATTTTTAAAATGTGCAGTTCTGTTGTGTGTCTCCTGGCATTCCTGTGTCCCTGACACTCTGCTTTGTTTTTGTCCTCTAATGAAACACATTAGTCAGGAGCTCAGTGACCTCTGACAAGGCTCAGTACAGGATTAGAGCATGACAGGAGGCATCTGGAAGAAATACCTGACAATTCACACTTGAAGTCATCCTCAAAAAGTGCCTGGCAGTTGTGAGGAAGTCACAGTTTGACTTCCCTATAAAAATAAAAGACTAATAGAAAAAATTCAATCCAGTTTTAGGGTACTAACTACAATTTCTGAAATAAAAGCAAAATGATCAGGTTCTTTCAGGCCAAGTCAATAGGGAACAGTTTCTATGAAAAGATTCAATCTACAGTCCTATTACTTGTAGCTTTCACTTTAGTCAAATGATTAAAAGAACTCATTTAGCCAATGGATTATCTATATAATCCAGTAACTTCCTTACAGAGTCTTAACACATCTCAGATGTAAAACCACTTCAGTGAAGCCTTAGTGAACATAATAGGTGTAATCAGAAATCTGAAGTGGCCATTTTCTATAAAAATGACAGTGAGAATTCAATAACACAGATTTTTGTACATTGGGGCTTCATTTTTATGATAACTTATTTTATTTAAAAGTGTGATTTCCAAATAATTGCTCTGTTATAATCTTTCTTAACATCCCAAGTCTATTTGATATGTCAATAAAATCTTAGCAAAGTGACATGTAAAGATTTATATTTAACACATGTTCTTTTGCATAATTATGATAATAAAATATATATAATTTCATAATACTTCATTCTCTGACACCCTCCTTCTCCAGGTCTCAAAGGATCTAGTGTTGTTTGTTTGTTTTGCTATCTGTTACTGTTACTATTCTTTGACATAGTGAAGCTCATTTCATAGAGAAATGTAAACATCAGAGTAAAGATTTCTTCTGTTTTTCTATTTCCTACTAACAATGAGTCTTTCCTAAAGCAGTAAATATATTTATTGTCTCACATCTAGTAGGCATCCAATGTCAGTAATGTACTAAAATAAAATATTTGATTATTGTACATTTCTCCACCTATTTTCTGTGCTATAAATCTGGCATCTAATTTATGCACCTTTCTGCAGTGTTGATGTTTTGCAGCTTTTAGAGAAATTTATCATGGCCCTAAACATGTGAACAGTCCATATGAACTTGTGCTAAATATCTCCAATTCTGTCTGCACTCCTCTGTCCTGTGAAGCTGGCTGAAGTGATGGGAAGTGGCAGAGGAGCTGCCGGACCTCACTGGTTGGTGAACTTCTGAATCATTTTGTAAATACTTAATGTTCAGATGTTCCAACTACCTGAGTGTATGGGGAATGGGGATTTCAGAAGTCATGGAAAAGGCGAGAATGTCAACATACAAACCCAAGACAACATTGCAAGTTAATATAGCAGGGCTCCTGTGTATTAAGGGCAACTAGATGCTACATAGTGAATTCTAAGACCCTGGCCCACTTACTGAGACTTTCTCAAAAGTAAAAATATATTAAGGAAAATTTAAATGCTTAGGAATATATCTGAATGCTAGAGCACTTGCCTAACATCTGTAAGGTCATGTGTTCAATACCCAATACTGACAACATGGCAACTTAATTGAGTTAATCCTCCTGTTTCTTGCGTTAGTGAATTGTTGGTTAGGTGATCAAATTCAATATTATTATTGAAAAGAAAGATGAAATATTTCTAAATTTAATTCTTTATTTACACATTGTCTTTTTGTGATTTCTTCCCTTTTTTTCCTTTTTAACATTTATTTATTAATTCAAGTTGCATCTTGATCCCAGCCCCCTCCTCCTTCCCCTCCTGGTCCCACCCTCCCACCCTGTACCTTATCAACTGACATTTTATTGAAAAATTTTAGAGGAATCTGTTCACTCTTTGACTGTTTACACTGACCTATTTTAAAGCAATAGTATGCATAGATGGAACTAAATGGAACATGTATCATGCTATTTACAGTTCTTACAGATAGTTTTAGTTTATTTCTTTTCCTCAACTGTTCAATTTGCTATTGTTTTTTATAGAAATGATAATTGAATGTTAGCCATTCACTATTTAATATGAACTAAAGTCACAGATTTTTATAAGATCTTGTCTCTAACATTAATGCTTATCAGAAAATTTTTGTTCAGATCATTCAAAGCATGTGTACTTTCAACATTAGTAAAAAATAAAATAAAAATATTATTCCAAACATTGAAATAGCAACAAGTGAACATGTGGAATTTTGCACTGAACGATCTCCTCATGGTGAAAAAAAAAAAACTGTAAGAACCAGAGGAGATAGATAACAGCAAGGAAACGGTGATTTCCAGACAGAATAGAACCGACACCTATAGGAAGCCACTGGAGTCACAGATACTTTGCCAGCATGACCAGCACGCCAGGTCCAGCCCTGAGAAGGAGAAATGGGTGTGAGCTCCCACTCCCAACCAAAAAGCAATCTCCAATTGACAACCACTTACAAAAGATAGGTTAGCTTCCTCCAATGGAGTCTTACTGGGTATATAAGCCACACTTAAGGGTATGCCCCGTGTCCAGAAGTAGATGAACAGCACAAGGGGAACTCAATGTTATTTTTGTAGACTTTTGTCTCACATTTCCTTGCTTGGGCATTTTTCCATCTTAATATACAAATTATTTACTCGTTGCTATTTCAGTGTTTGGAAAAATAATTCTATTTTATTTTGCTTGTATATTATGGTTTCAAGTTTTGTGGTTTTTTTTTCCTTTATTTTTTTATTTCTTCAAGTTACATCTCAATCGCAGTCCCCTCCATATTCCCCCTCCAGTCCCACCCTCCCACCCTCAACCCCCCATCCTCTTCCCTTTTTTTTTCTTTTAAGTTTAAGGTATATCTTATTTCCGCCTACAGTTTCACCTTTCAGTCCAACAAATGGCTCTTTCTCTTATAACAACAAATACAATAAAGTACAACAGAGGTAATCAGGCCACGGTTATGAGGGTTATATGGCTTAACATACATTCCCAATGTCCAGTCCATATGTATTTGGTACCTGACTTTAACATTCTACTATCTAAACATCTCCATGAGTTTAAAGGTCTATATCTGACTCAACATTCATACTAACTTGCAACACAATTTTAAAAGTATCTTCTTAGATCTATAACACTCTCTTGACTCCTAAACAACTCAAAATTAAATTATGAGACTCTAGCTATCTGTTCTTCAACCACCTCAGAGACCTGAGAGGGGTAAATATATCTGATTTTGTAGGAAGTACAGGGTCTGCAGCTTCAAAAAATAAGAAATGACATACCTGTGGCTGCCTGGACAGTTCCCATTTTCTCTCCATACATTACAGCATCGATCTTCAAACATTTGGCCCCGTTTCTCTGACAGACATTTATTGTAGAGCAGGGGTTACACCCAAATGCCTCTTCACGGAATCATAAGGAAGTTTCCTCATCTATGTTTATAGCAGCCTTATTTGTAATAGCTAGAAACTGGAAACAATCCAGATGTCCCTCAACCGAAGAATGGGTCAAAAAACTGTGGTACATCTATACAATGGAATATTATTCAGCTATCAGGAACAATGAAATTATGCAATTTGCAGCCAAATGGATTGAACTAGAAAAGCTCATCCTGAGTGAATTAACCCAGACTCAGAAGGACACATATGGCATCTATTCACTTACAGTAGGATTTTAGCTATATAGTAGAAGGTATCGATACTACAACTAACACACCAAAGGGAACTTGGGCATAGACTTCTTATTTTTAATTTTTATTCTTTATTTATTTTTATATATTAGTTATATTTTTTCTATTTTTTAGTCTTTTTTATCTATTGTATGCTTATTGGTTTGTTTATTTTTTAGTTCTCTCTCCCGGGCAACGAGACACTTTTCACTGATGGTACTGCTTCGTAGATCCCCAATGAATGAAGAGGCTCTTGGCCCTCATACGACCTCTCAACTGAGATGAGGGACTGTTATATAAAGACACCCCACCCCAGAGAAATGGGATGGAAGGGTTAGGAGGTAAAGAAAAAAAATGAAATGTGATGTTTCGGCCTTTTAATACTAATTGTCATAAACTGTTTAGGATAATTAAGAATGCAAATTAATGGTTATGCAAGCTGGTCATTCAGTTAGGTACTATGACAGCCTATTATAATTACTTGATAAGCTAATCAGAAATAAACCTGCTAAGAGACAAGCAGCATCTGCTTACCCTAATATAAGAGATAGATAGGGCCTCTTCAAAAACCTCAAGAGATCTGCAGAATATGGCATTCAAAGATGTTTTCTTAACTTTAGATTTTTTTATATCAAGACATATCAACTCCTGACAGCACCCCCTATTCTTCTCCAAGTAGAAGATGAGCATCGAAGAATCTCCAGTGGGAGATGACTGAATTAGTCGCAAGCCTATCTCTTGGTAGGAAAAGCCCCTTGCTCCAACTGTAGACAGAATGCTGTCCAAAAAGGACAAAACCTGGAAGCAGGTAAGTCGACAGCCTAGCTCTGCTAAGTTTTGTGTTTTTATTTATTTATTTATTTTGTGTGTGTGTGTGTTTGCATAGTGTGTTCTTGTGCTTTAAATTTTTTTTTAATTCTTATTTGTTTTTTCTTTACCTGTTTGTTTTCTAAAATGAGAGAAAGAAAGAATGTGGAGTAAGGTGGATGGGGAGTTGGAGATAATGTGGAAGATTTGAAGGGGACCTATGATCAGAGTATATTGTATAAAATATTTTTAGTAAAAATACATATATTAATAAACAAAAACCTCCCAATTATTTTAAATGACAATTAATTTTAAGTTACTTTTCATTTATATACCTATCACATGTCATACAACTAGAGCCTATTTATCTAAAAACTATTTATCTTAATATGTAGAAAAAGTTGCCATATTGATTTCCAAATGATATTTCTCATGATTCTAAAAGTAACAAATACATTGAATCAAGTTTTCTGAGTTTTATGCCTGCACATCCCAAAACTTATCTGATCACAGATTTTCCTCTGTGGCCTTACACAAGGCTGAAAATAATGACAAACTATAGATAAATTAGTTTCAATGCTTGGATTTGGTGAAGTTGGTTAACATTGGTAATTTTAGGTAATGTAAAATAAAGGAAATTTTCTTCCATAAGGAGTTGCATTGAATAAAATAATAAATGGAGATCTTAAAACTGCTCAGTGACAGTGGTAAGTATGAGTTTTGCATATTGTCTTATAATCCTTTCATGTTCTCTCTAATTTTCCTAAATGTTACAAAATTGTATTTTCCTTGTTTTTTTTTTATCATGAATGCTATCACTAAAAGCATGAAATTTGCACTAAAACTACCAAATTTTAAATTTCAATTTCAGTGAATGCCATTTTTATTTTAGGCATTATGAGGTACCCCCTGGTTCAGTCATTGTGAGGTGAACATGTTTCTTGCAAAATGTCTGCTGGACCTTAAAGGGGAAGTGTTCTCTTCAAGCTATGTTATCTTATGCTGAGTTTCCCATTATGATTTATAAGCGCAGTGCCAGCATTTCTGAGGTGTCCTGTCTGTGCTCCAAATACAAGGTAATCAACATGACATTGGTGTTCACTCTCAGACAACATGTAGATGAGCCTTCTGTCTTCTTTAAACTCATGTTAAGGATGCAGAAATAGCCATTTATGTATCTCATGATAGGCTATATACAAAGAATTCTATAACCTCCCAGATAAGCCTCCCAATAAGAAATTAAAGATGCTTTCTACGCAACCATGTGTCTAATACAACATAGACATGGGTCAGTGAGCAACAGATGCTGGTAGAATGGCCTATTGTGAAAGAGGAAGCTAGGACATTGGTGAGAGATGATGATCTATATGACCTTTGTTCTTTGAACTCTGCTCACTTTCCATAGTATCATGTCTTACTGCTCTTCATTGACAGGGTTTTTTTTTTTTTTTCAATCTTTATTACTTCTACTGTTCTGCAGTTTTTAAACTTGACCTTATGGAATATTTTGTCATTTATATGGTGTTTTTAATGTAATATACCACAGTCTAGAAAACAACTCTATCACCCGAATTTAAAGTTTAACACAGCTAATGAAATAACCAATATATTGAAAATTTTCCATAAGCTATTTGGTTGCATCAGGAAATGTTCAGAAGATTACTATAGTAGTTTAAGAGAGAACAAACTGGGAGACACACAAGAGTCAAGGCCTGGAAGTAAGCCCTTGATAAAGATGAGTCTTGGTAAATACGAGAAAGCAAGCAGGGCTCTGGGAAGACTGGAAGAAAAGTGGAAAATATGGGCAAACTTGGCGAATGGAATGTTATGGGGTTGAAGGGAAGTATTTTCACACTTCCTGATGGTAGAAAACACTCAATAAGTGTTAAAAAAAATTATCCAGTATCCATTACAGGGGTATCAAATACCTCAAAGGCCAAACTGGTTAAGGACTTAAAATAGCTAAGAGTCAGTTATATCACCAGCGCCTCCTCTGAAAATAGGTACAATGGTTTTGTCAGGACAGAAGTCATATTTTTTTATTTTATTTTTTGTTTTATTTGAGACAACGTTTCTCTGCATAACCCAAGCTACCCTCTAACTCACTCTGTATACCAGACTGGCTTCAAATTCAGAGACTGCCTGCCTACCTCTGCCGCCCATGTTCTGGGATTAAAGACATGTGGCACCACTTCCCAGCTAGAAGTCATATTTTAGAATAATGAAGAGTAGATGAGATGAGAGAACACTTGTGCTTATTATAAACTTTTTCACAAGAAGTTTTCAGGAAAAGGAATAGTTCAGGACATGGTTATCAAGGATAAATTCTATAAGAAGATCTGTGCTAGCAACTGTTCATTCCCAAGTGAAATTTGTAGTCCAGTGTGGAGAAAACTGGCAATTGATCAGGCAGGCTGACTGCTAGTGACTAAGCTCAGAATATCATTGGTAGTGAAACTCTGCATAGATCAAAAAAGTGGTCTACACACTTTCTAGTGAAGAGATTGGTATGAGAGTGGCAATGAGGGAAGTCATCGAAACAAAGACTGATGAAGGCATTCCAGAAACAAGAAAGAACTCTCCTATCTGCATAGATTAAATTTAAACTTAATGGGTTGTCCCCATGTGTATGCAATATTTTGCTAAGGGGGTAGAATTTAAATGCATTTACCAAAATTACAAGAATCAAAGAATGAGTTTTAAAAGATATGTCTGGGGATCAGCAAGATGGCTGAATGGATAAACACATTTTCTGTCAAGCATGATGATCTGATTTGGTACCAAGGATCCACATGATGGAAGGAAAGAACCAACTTCCTCAAATTGCCTCTGATCTCCAAATGTGTGCCTTGGCATGTTTTCCAATACATATACATGGAAACATATACATATAGACAAAATAAATGTAATAAAATGTAAAGATGTTACCAATTGAGGATTATGTAATAGGATAGACATAGATGGGACATCAAAGTTTAAATTGTAAAACAGATAATAAAACTTTAGATATAACATTCATAAACTTACCAGTTTATTTTTCAAATAGTTACTAATAGTTATGAAGCTTTCTGTTTCTTTCACTGTCATCTTACTTTCATCAATCTACACACTAAATGCTAGGTGTGAATTCAGTATATCTTCACAACCATCATAGATACAATATATACACAGAATGTTTATTTAACATTTAACATTTGGCTAAATTTTGTCAGTTCTAAAACTATATGTAAATGAGATCATAATATGGCTTATGAATAGTTTTCCCCATAAACCAATTTTTTTTTAAAACATGAAGAAAATGTAACTGAAGTTCACATAACAAAATACAGGCACATTTTAAAGTTACCTTGGAATAATCCCTTGAGAAAGACCTTTTGAAAATATCACTACTCACCATTTTCCAAGGTATGGAGACTGCTTTATTGACTTGTTAGTAAGAGAAAAACATTTTACAACGGGATAGGTATCTGGTTGGAGTCTCTTTTTAATGTTCTTTGTTTTATTATAGCAAAGTCCAAGTGAGCTGTGTCTTGAATATTACATGGAACATTAACAAAGCAGTAGCAATCTGGTAAATTTTAAATATTTGAGATATATCTATGATTAACCAGTAAAGTCAGAAATCTATGAGTGAATTACTCAGCTACTTATAAAGAAGAAACCACAATGATTATTTATTTATTTTGTCACAAATCTAAGTATTTAACAATACCTATAATTTTTTTAAAGTTTTATATTTTTAGATAATTACAAATTTCTCACTTTCTTTTCCTCTCTCTAAAATATCTTGTATACTCCTCCCCACCTTATTTCAAATCCATGGCCTCTTTTTTCATCAGTTATTATTACACACATACAGTATTTGTATAATTATATATATTATATATGTAAATATATACAAAGTTATGTGTGTGTATTCATAAATATAGCCTGATCAGTCCATTTTATATTATTTGTATTTATGCTTTCAGGATAGATGTTTGGCACTGGATAACTAATTGGTGTGCTCTAACCTAAGGAAGACCACCTCCCCACACGGCTTTCCACAGTAGCATGTAGTTCTTTTTGTAGGGTTGAGGCCTCATGGGCTTTACTATATGCACTTTGGCACGTATATTTTTGACATCTTTATTCAGCCCATATTACATTTGGGCAGCCCTGGAGGTGATACTTTATGGGTGAAACTTCTGCTATTACTAGAAAATACAATCTTACAAAAAAACTCTCATATTTCTCTGGTTCTTACCATCCACTTCCTTTTCTGTAGTCTTCCCTGAGTCTTAGATGTAGAAGTGTTTTGTGGATGGAGACACGTATACATTTATATAGCCTTTCAAAAGTTCTTAAAATTCATTTAATGGCCAGATGTTTAGGAAAGGCACCTTTTCTAAAGGTACCTTGGAAAATGAGATTTATTATTCTACCTCCTGCCTCCAGAAATGGACTTAGGTTGTTATTTTTAAAATGTGATGGGTGAAGATTTATCAATGGGAGAGAGAACAGATAGTTCCAATCTCCATTACTATTTGGTTCTGGGGTAGAAAAGCTTATTTGAGGTCCATTTTGTTATTTTTATTGTTTGTATTTAAAGGCTCTGTTATGCATGTATGTTCTATGTTCTATAATGCTTAGGTATCCATTATTTTGTCACAGAGAGACTTTTCCTTAATTGTGTGTGTGTGTGTGTGCATGTGATGTGTGCACATACACATGCATGTGTCTTCTTTTTCACATTTTGATAATCCCTCATGGATAATCTCACTGGGGATTGTTTCCTATTACAAATATCTAAAAATTAATTCTAGGGCCTTACTTTCTGTGACTCATTGAGGTCAAAAAAGCCCCAAAGTCTGCAGCCTTGATGCCTTTAGTTATTTTGAACCAGGCAGCTAAACATTTGGGAAACCTTGTATAATTTATATGGTATGGAATATGATATAGGCAATATCTTTTGTGCTCTGCATGAAAAGATTCAGGTGAAGTCTTTCTGGTCTCCTATTATATTGTAACACCTTTATATGTCATATGAGATCATCAAAATCATATGTGCATTTATGTCTTTGTAAAACCATCCACATGAGTAGTGTATTGGAAAGCGACATGATTTTTCCATTGCTGCCAACTCTAAGGTCAAAAGCAACTCTGACCTCAGCTGGAGAGATAACACTTTATTTCTTAAGGTCTTTTAAGAGATAGAGTTTTCTGTTTTCTTTATAACCTGGGTCTCAGAAAAGAGTGTTTGTGAATACTATTTTTAAGAGTCTGTTTTAGCTTCTGGCCCAAACGCCTGAAGTTTACATAGATTTTATGTCACCCTCTCTTGCATCCTTTGATTCCTATCACGTACAAACAGTCACAATACAATATTAAATAGAACTTTTACACTTCACTGCTCACTCCATATATGAGCTTGGAAAACAGAAGTCATATGAGAAAAACAGAAGTTATACAAAATACATCTGTCCAGTTTTCTAATGGAATTTGGAAAGGCTCCTGCTATAAACTGAAAAGTTATAAACTGGCCTCCCCAAAGTAGCTGCTGATAACCTGCTCCGTCTGTCTTATGTCTGTGAACTAAGCTTCCCTCAGAAATCAGGCAATCTTTCCTACTCAGAAGTCAACATGAGAAGAAACAGTGACAGCCTACGTAGGAAATGATTTATGTAGCTTTTGACTCCCCTTACCTTCAGCAGACATGCATGGACGGCTCACACTGATCTTTCTGCCCTTCTAATGTACGATGTTCTTTGACTGTTTTTTTTTTCTTGTAGATCAGTAGATACCTGACTTAGTGATCGTATTTACAAGAAGACATTGAATAATTTTCAGTGTATGCCATCAGTCATACTGTTTAGCTACTAGATAGCTCTTAATAAAACTGATTAAACATGATTATTTTATTCTCATACCAAAAAACCTAAAGCTGAAAGTATTTTAAATAAACTTTCCAAATCACATTTTTAATAGACACTACAGTAGGAGTCTATATTTCTTACTGTTTATCTGGTACTTGTTTTTCTGTGTGTTTTCAAATACACACACACACACACACACACACACACACACACACAAAGAAAAAAGAAAAAAAGAACATTGGTTTAATATTCACACCAGAAATCTTGCTCTGACATTTGGTATTTAATGTCCTTAGTGGCTACAATCATACTTAGACAAATTTCCTTAAGCCAATTCTCAACTACACAAATGCCTCTATTTGTATTAGAGGAACTCAATTATCTTCCTTCACTTTTCGCTGAAACTTTCAAGTTTCAAATGAGTTGCCCATTAATTTTGACCATAGGCCCACTGTATTACAACTACAAACACGAACATGGAGAGATGTGTTCACTGCCATATAATCTATTCAATTCTGTTAAGTGTCTTTTAAAAGGATCAAAGGGAATCAGCCTACATGTTTTTTCACAATAGCAGTGTGGGTGATAAAACAACTGTGGTGAATGACCTTTTTCAAGATCTAACTGATTTTTTCAGTTTTCAATAAGTATTATGGTGCTAGAATCTTACCATTCTGTGTACCAAGTAAATGGGTATCCACTCACAGGTATACAATGAGAAAATGAGCCCAAACTACGGTTTCTCATAACACTGACAAATAATTTTTAAAGTTCAGTGGGTTTCACTCTACAAAAAAGTTTATCTACTCAGTATATTTCATTGACCAAAACAGGTCACAGAAGGCTGACTGATGTACAGTTAAAAGACTGAGAGACAATCGGGCACACTGCAGAAATGGTCTCCATAAGTTTGTTGGACACAATGGTACATGCTTTCTATCTCAGTACCCAGAAGGCAGAGGCTCACATAAGTGAGTTACAGAACAACAAGAAATACACACAGAGACACTGTTTCAAAACAAAACAAAACCTTCCAAAACACAAACAAGCAAAAAGGTTGAAGTATAACACTGAATGTCTGAAGAAGGGTGGGACTGTTCTATCAACTGTGGGGATAGAACTAGATTAGAAGACAAATCTTCTGTGGCAGTCAGAAAACTATGGATGACAACAGTTAATTACACATCTCAAAAATTATGAAAATTTCTATTAGTAGAAAAATTATGAATGTTTCTAACACAAATATTTGAGATAATGAATGTTGCAATTATGTTTATCTGACCGTGACATTTTGTTTACATGGAGGGTTACTAAGCTTTATTCATGGGTGGTGAAAATGATATAACATTTTATCAAAGTGATATTTGTAGAATTAAGGACACATTAAAAACAGTGGAATGCATACTTTAAAAACATAAATTCTATGATGTGTGAATTATTCCCAAAATATATGCTAAGAGCAATACATATATATCTGGTTATCATTCTCATGTTGTGTTCAGACTGAATGAGACAATACTTATCATATGTCTAAAACAGGATAAACTAAGTGAAAAGGGAACCTCTGCATACACTATGCACCTTTTTCTGTTTACCAAAGTTCATAAAAAGAGACAATGTGTTATTATTGTCTTAAGGCTTATATTTGACATTTAAATTACAGTCATTTCCCACAGAGCAGGATTCCTGTGGTAGCCTTCTGAGTCTCATGACTTGTCTTTGTTGAATCACGAACTACAAGCAGCCAAATACTGTGGCAAAGCTACTGAGAAAGAGTGGTTTTGTGTGTACAAGAAATCTGACTTCTTCTTAGCCCCAGAGAAAATGCTGGTTAGTCTTAACCAATCATAACTCTAGCATTCCACTAATGGAATCATGAAGCAAGGGGCAATAGCCTCAAAAAAATAGACACAAAAGAGGCACAGTCTTCTTGTCTTTGAACAAGGTCTCAGGAACGCAAAATGTGTCAGGGAACATGACTATAAAGTTAGATGCACAAAGATATCTGAACTTCTGGAACTTCTAGTTTGAGAAGAAATTAATTAAACTTTTAAGCTTGAAAGTAGTTTCCAAACAATGATGTTCATGCAAATCACTTGCAGATGTTGATAAATTTGTGATGATAATCCAATGAGTTATTCACCAGATGACAGTTACGCAGCTTGCCTATAATCTGTGCTTTTGGTGATAAACGCTTAGGTTTCTGTTAGGATTCATGCTCCTTGTACCCAAAACACATCATGCATACAAATTATGCAGAAGTGTTGAAAACAGATTTCTCTCTATCTCTATGTTCCAATAAATACAAGTTATATAACTGGAGTTTGGTGATTGCGTGTGTACGTGTGTGTTTATACATGAATGTGCATGTGTTTAGAGGTCAGAGGTTCAATGATGTTCTGATGTTCAGACGTCTTTATCAAATGCTCTCTACTTTACTTTAAACATTTTTTTATTTTTTGTGTGTGGGTGTTTTACCTGCTATATATCCATGTACCATAGTGCTTGTGGAGGCCAGAAGGTTTCAGACTCCTAGGAAGTAAAGTAACAGATAGTTGTGAACTCTCATGTGGATGCTGGGAATTAAACTCATGTCCTCTGGAAGAGTAGCCCATGCTCCTAATTGTTGAGCCATCTCCTTAACTTCTACCTAAATTTTTAAGAAGCTTTTCACTAAACATGATGCTCAATGATTCATTTAGATTGGCTAGCCAGAAAACCTCAGAGAACTTCATGTCTCTGCTTTCAGAATGTTGGAAATACAGGCATGTACCAAAACACTCAGTTTTTCCCTGTGGGTTCTGGTGATCCAAACTTAGGTCTCTTTGTTTGTGCAGCAAGCAGTTAACTGAATAAGACATCTCGCTTGCCCCATGAGATGTTTGAAACACAGAAATTATCATTGAATCTTACTCTAAGTCCTTTTCTATGAGAAAGCTATCAAAGGGTTCTATTCTATGGTAACTTTGAGAGTTATATAAAATGGTAGCTTCTTTTGAACTTTCATAACTGTGCTGCCTTTGCCACAGAAACAGCTTTTTAAAACTGATAAGTATTGGGAACCAATATTGTGGGAGACAAACACTGACTTATTATTATGCATGTTTACTTGGGAATTCAATCAGTTAAGAAACGGGGGACTGATATGTAGGGACACCCCACTCCGGAGGAGTAGGATAGAAGGGAGAGGGGGTAGAGGATGGGAGGGTGGGACTGGGAGGGGTGGAAAGAGGGCACTGTGATGGAAATGTAACTTGAAGTAATAAACATTAAAAAGAAAAGAAACAAATGTGTTAATACTTGGGCGTGTGGTTGGGTGCGGAGTTCAAAAACAGAGCCCTGCTGAGCTTGCATCAAGATACTAGATTCATTCCCCAGCACCACAACTAAAGAAAAAATGTTTAACTAAATTAACTGTTTGAACAGATACTTAAACTATTTTAAAAGTATTTATTTGACTTTTGACTTAACATAATTACCTCATTTACCCCTTCCCTTTCCTTCCTTCAAACCCTTCCATATAACCCTCCCTGATCTTTTTCAAGTTCATGAACTCTTTCTTCATTAGTAGTTTTTATATGCATATACATACATATTCCCAATTGTAATCTGCTTAATTTGTATAATGTACTTATATGTATGTTTTCAGCACTGAGCATTTGGTATTGGATAGCCAAAGGTTTTAGATGCCAGATGAAGTAGCACATTCCTTTAATTCTAGTACTTGATAGGCAGAGACAGGCACGACACTGAGTTTGAGTTTAACATTGTCAACATGGAAAGTTCCAGGTCAGCTAGAGGTACATAGAGGGACTCTGTTTTAAAAAAAAAAAATTTTTATAGAACTCTCTTAACATTATCTGACATATATCATAGCAGGAGCAAAACACTTAAGTCAGTGAAGAATAAAAGATATCTCACTTTATTTTTTTACATGTATCTGTTTTTTAAGATTAACTCTGTAAGCATTTCATATACTTTTTTTAAAATTTTATTTACTTGTCTATTTTACATTCCAATTGCAACCCTCCTCCCTACTTTCCTCCCAGTCCTACCCTCCCACCCACTTCCCTGTAATGGGAGTTAGTTTTCTTTGGTGACTTAGTAAGGGTTTCTGAAACGTAAACTCTTAAGGGGCATAGAGATCAGCCTGGCAACTGGCAGCATACAGTCCTGGGCAAACATTGAGAAGTCAATCTGAACACAGAGGCAACTAAGTACAAAACAATGTATGCCATCTGCCAGCCCTTAGGCTGCACCAGTCCTGAAGCAATAAAAATCAACATCATACGCCTTGGCACATAAACTGAAAACTGCCAAGGAAACAGGAGACATGTCTCACGTGGACGCATGAGAGAGAGAGAGGGAGAGAGAGAGAGAGAGAGAGAGAGAGAGAGAGAGAGAGA